>JAPMOB010221561.1:0-17886 GCA_029875015.1 Lepomis gibbosus | reverse complement strand
CACACACACACACACACACACACACACACACACACACACAGATACGCACACATCAGAACAGTCCCTTTACATTCCTGAGTTGGAAAGAATAAAGCATGTCCCTTCTCTAATATGTGAACCTGGTGACCTTGTCCACACTCATTCAATCACTAATGGAGAGAGCACAATTAATCCTGCAGCCTGCTCCATAGTCTCTGCTGTAA
Organism: Lepomis gibbosus; assembly: GCA_029875015.1. Lineage (NCBI taxonomy): Eukaryota > Metazoa > Chordata > Actinopteri > Centrarchiformes > Centrarchidae > Lepomis > Lepomis gibbosus. The sequence continues at coordinate 17,683 of JAPMOB010221561.1, read as the reverse complement.
TGTCTCAGGCTTGCTCTCTGCTGTATTCAGCAAATACGTACAAAGAATCTTGTCTGTAAGTTTTGTGCTTCTACAAGCACAAAGTCAAGCAAAGTGAAGGTGAACACGACCTGCTCGACATGATACCTCTAACTTCAACTCTGTCTCTATACTGGTGTCTCTGTGGCTCTTTTCATTTCTTTTTAGAACTTAAAACTCTTCAAAAGTGATACTGAAGCTGAAATGTAAGGCCAAACAAACTGAGGAGCCTTGAATGTGACTTGATTTGAAAACTGTCGGACATTTGATATTTAGGGGTGTCGCGATAACTGCAAACTTAAAATACAGCGCTAATGGCCAACCACAGAGGATGGCAAGCACCACAACAAACACAATATTCATACTTTCTTTCTTTACACTTCAGTGCATGTAAATTAATAAATTACTTCTTCAAAAAAGCGTAACAAGCTCTGTAACAGTTGGATGGATTGCCATGGGCTGTGAATGACCTGACTTCAGACTTGGAAGCTGTAAGTGTTGCCCTGTTGCATGTAGTTTAACTGCTTATTTTGTAGGTTAGCTAACTTGACGTTAGCATATTTTGCGGCTAATGTGGCTAGCAAGCTCGGCGATGTTGTAATACTGAGGAAGAGTCAAAAGAAAGCCTCATTTGAAGCTCACTAAATAATGAGCGTAGTATGTCAGATGCCTGCAGCTATTCTTCAGGTTGCTTTCTGTGGAACTTTAGTTATAACATTACTTCAGCGCAGTTGTTAGTTGTTAACATTGATGCATGTGTGTGCCTGTTGCTGCAGTATCTAAACTGACTTGATAGACATGCCCTGAAGGTTACAATATAGCTAAAGTTACTTGCAAAAAAGACATGTTTAAACTATAGGACGGATTTTGCTCTGACTTACCCAGCAGCTACCTTTCTCCGACAATAAAGCTGTAGTTAGGCTAGCTGTGCAGTGAGGTGAGAATATGGCAATAATACATGCATGCCACAGTGGTTGAGCCGCAACAAATCAAGGGGAAATTACTTCACCGCGACAGTCCTGTTGATATTATGTATAAAAATGAAAATCATTATCAATGTAACATAGTAAATTATGACTTATTATATTATATTGAAAGTCAGAGTAAAGGGGCCACAGTCATTTTAGGTGGCTACCTCTTTCATCAGCCATTTCAGAGAAATACAGGTGGGGGCAGGCCCTCTTCCTTTCCCCTTCAAAAAAAAAACAAAAAAACACATGTGACCTCTGGCCATATTGTAGACCTGAAATGGGCTGATGCTATAGTACACACCTAAGTGTCCCTCTCCCAGTCATCCTCACACTGGCCTCTTTATGGCCCAATGCATGGCACATAAAAAGGAGAGCACATTGCACAATTACTGCCTAATTAACTGGCCGATATTTTATGTGGTCGGTGAGGCCGCAGACAGATTGCAGATCATTTGCCAGGTTTTAAGAGGATGTGTGTCTTACTAGACCACTCTCAGACTAATTTACTGACCTCCACAGGTAATTTGTGCATGTGTATGTGTTTTTCTACATGTGAGCTTCCTTAAATAAAAGAGGACACATACTGTATGTCTTTGCAAAGAGTAGGCTATTTGTCTGAGTCATGGTTTATACCCTACACTGCTCCCCCATCCTCCTCCTCTTTCCTCCTTCCCTCCCCGCCTCTCTGAGCCCTTAACAGCAGCAGGTTTGCATTGGGATTTGAGGTGTAATTAAATTCAATAAATAGGCGAAGGTGAAGAAATAAATCAAGCGGAAACTGATAAACAACAGGAGATTAAATGCCACTGAGCCGTGCAAACAAATATTTCAATAGAATTTTCAACAGAGGGCACTCAGGGCCCCCTGCAAACCTCGAAAACTTTTTAAACTGAAAGTCAGCTCACCAAAGCTGGCACAGCTATAATTATGTTTGACACCATCGTCCTCGTTGACATCATAATATGGCACACAATAAGGAAATAAATAACCATTTGAATGACATAGATTGTAGGAGATGGCAGGCTATGTTCCCTGTCCTCCGTCTCTCACACACTTCATCAACCTCCTGTATCATCGCTTATTCAGAGGCCAGCCAACTCTTTATTAATGACTATTGAAGTAGCAATTAATGTTGCATAATACATGAACTACAGCTGTGCAAATCTGAATAAAGTCTGATTAGGTGCTAAAGAGGATAGGGGAAATACTGCTGGTGCATATTAATGCAACCATTTAAGAAAGGGGGGGGGGGTGTTAGTAAGGGGTTGCTCTTTGTGCCCGGACCAGCCAGATGAAGCTAACAAATCAGTTATCCAGCCAGTCCTAAAAGTCAGTCACCTCGCTAGTCAGTAACAAAGACCAAAGCAACTCAGAGGCAAGTAGGCCATAGTATCCATGCTCCTGTTCAATTTTAAACAGTGTGAGTCATAGTGCCTTGGTTCCCACACTGATTTGCTTGCTTTACTTCATACCGCACCATACTGCCCTCCTGGGCATAACAAGCCTAAGTGCTTAAAGTCCCCAGAATGGAAATGAGGTCTTTTTTTAACAGGCATCGTTCAAGGCCACACCTGGTGCACTGAAAGCACCCAGGTCTACTGCTCTATGAATTAATGAAGGATCCTAGCAGAAGGGAGGTCAATCTCTGGCTCCATCTACTCATTCACAGGCCTGAGAATAGGTATGAGAAACCCCACTGAAACGTCTGCCTCCATGTGGGTGTGGGTGTTGTTTGACTGCCCATTCTCTCTCCAGATTAAAAATTACAAGGACAAAAATGCTTCTACTCAGGCCTTTTGAAATGATCACCCGTGTCCACTCTTCTCTCCAATCCACTCTCTCTCTCTTCGCTTCTGCTCTTTAGCCACTCAATAAATCTTTAATTCCTAAAAATATAGTCTCTAGTCTTCCCGCAATCTCTCTCTCTCTCTCTTTCACTTTCTCAAGCTCCCTTTGCCACTCTTTCCTTTTCTCCTCAACTCTTGTCCTCTTTTGAACAGCTGCTCTGCCTTTATTATGTTATGCTCACTCTCTCTCCTTGTCTGGCCTTTCACTCTAATCCTCCAATTGCCTTTCATATGCACAATATTCCTCCCTGAGCCCCCCAGACAGTCTTTCACATATTAGATTAGGCTTGGTTTTGTTTATTTATTTATTTATTTATTTATGTAGTCAAGGCTATTGTCTCTGAAACTTTTGCCAACCCGAATTCTCTCCCCAAAAAAGCCGCCGAGCGAAATTTATAGCTTGTTTCTCTTTTCCGGCAGCAACATTCTGTTACATATCAATTTGGCTCTCATCTGCTCTACTGCAATCATTCTTTGGTGCTAGTTTTTGGCAGTGAACATGGCAGAACTAACACAGTGTTTTAGAATAGGCTGTCTAATGGAAGCTTGCAGCATTTTGTAGTTTCCAGTCATTCGGTAGTTAAAGAAATACACAGTAGCAAAAAGGGCTGAGCAATTATGCATTAAGCTGGGCAGCAGCACCTCAGTCTAATTGTGGTAATGAAGTCCAAGCTGACCCTATAACACAAAGTCCATGCATGCTGCCATCCTGACGCTTTTATAGACCTGACCTGAGTTATGACCCTCTCTCTGATAGGCCAGTGGAGAGAAAGATGGAGAGAGGGATGGAAGAAGGGTGGGAGGGGGAACAAGAGAAAATAAAATAGCATGGGAGAGCACAAGAGAGAGCAGTAGATGACTAAAAAGTCAGGCAATGACAGGGGGACAGAGGAAGGGGTTTTCACTAAATCATTCTAATGAAATGAGTAATAAAGGACAGTGTACCTCCAAGGGACTGTTATTGAAGAGGTCTATCCTTGCCTATCCCTACACTTCAGCCTTTCCCCTTTGGCCCATTAGTCCTCGGGCTGGCCTTCCATCTCTGTCCCTATATCTCTAACCTCTCTAGTGAGCAGGCCCAATCAGGAATCAATAGCCATGTCACAGGGAACCCACGCTGCTTTGACACCAGTGGATACGACAAAAAGTCTATTACACGGCAGTTATCTCCATTACTGCTGAGCAACTTGGTCTTGAAGAGGCACAGAATGGAGGACGGCAGGCTGAGGAAATCAGTGAGGATGGTGGCGGTGACAGGCTGTGAAACTCTAATTCAGAGCAACGTGTTTGATTAACCTGCATCTCTCCTTTGGGATATGGTCTGCACGCCTGGCAGAAGACAGAACACAAAGACACACATGCTCCAAAACAGGCAGACAGATGTGTTTATGTTCACTACTTTCACATACTTTCACAAAGACATACCAACAGCTATGCCACTAATCTCCATGTTCTGACCATGCAAACCGTCCTGTACCTTAGACTAATAGAGTTGTGAAGTGGGACAAGCAGCACGTTTTCTTTCAATGACATCCTAATGATACTCAACATAGAAATACAGGAGTAATGGATTATAATCATAATGTAATGGTCCAATATTTAGTTTACAGTATGGCCAGCAGTTTTAATTATTTCAGCTTTGCTTTTGAGAAATCATGCTTCTTCCTTCAACATGGCATGGCAGTTGGCCACTGGCTGATAGTCAGAGGTATATATCAGAGCGGTAGCAAATTTAAAACAATTTGTTTTTGTAAACCAAAGCAAGAATTGCTGGATTTATCAATTACTATATCAAAAATGAATCCCTTTAAGCTAAAGATTGTGTTTTCAGTTTCTCAACAGTAATCTTTAGCTTATGTCTGCCATTGGCAGTGCATGAATCAGAATATTTAAGCTGTGTCACTATGATTCTTTTAGCTTCTACTAGTGAATTTCATGTTGTGAAACTGCTCCAAACTCTGAGTCAGCTAACATTTTCTAGAACCAGGGGCAACTAAAATAGTGTCTCCCACTCCTCATACCTAAACAACAAAATGAGTGATGCGTCAGTGCTGCCCAAACTGACTTATACGAATGCTCCATGGCTCATATGAGCCTTTTTCTTATCTGTTTCCCCAATGGTTAAGGAACAGTTACACTTAAACAAAAAGAAGTACTTTGATAAGGTTATAGAAAGACTTGGGAGATATCACTTTCATGATTAAAATAAACAAACATTAACTTTTTCTATAGAGAGAGACAGAGAGACTGGTGTCTCCATGACCAAAAGAGGCCATTTTAAGCAGAACCAATGTTGACATTTTTCTGATGAGGGCATGCAGGTCCATGCAGAGGGAGACCTATGGGACAGGAACCATAAAACAATGTGACACTGTTCACTGGGCTTCACCTTGGCCCAGTAACCTTGATCAGTCAGGGCGTCAGTCATTGTTTAATTGCTAAAATGTTATGTGTGGGACGTAGATGGGGTGGGCTGGTCTATTACCAGAGGGGGATAATCTTTCCTCAGTGGGTTTCTTCTGTGATGCATTCTGCTCCCTTCCTGCCTCTGGCTTGCTTTATGACACTCATTTGCCTGATTAGCTAAACAAACACTGAATGCTCCCTCACTCACCTCTTCAGACACACACACGGACCTCCACTCTCTCACAGTTCACTGTCTGTGTGTTGTGCATGTGGTTTATGCACACACGTGTACACTCACATTCATATTTCCACGTGCAGCACTTTAGAATGAACAATGTGCATGCTGAAAATTATCAGCTGTAAAAGTGCTCGTAAATCACTACAGGGTCTGAATCAGCAAAAAGAAAAATTAATCAGTGGCTTTAGCACAGATACTGTACAATTAATGCAATCTATTTATCTTCATTTAATATGTGAGGGATGAGCATACTGTACAAGTTCCACGCTTTGTGATGTATGATAGGTTCAGAATGAAAAGGAAAATATTCCAGTAATGTTTTTATCTAGCACTTTGTGTACATAGCATGCATGTATAAGGTATGCAAATGACCGTTTTAGACCCTCCCAGCGTCGAAGAATCACGACATAAAGTTTATCTTAGTAAAATACTGCCTTTGATGCAAAGCGCTACGGTGGTAATGAAAGCAATAGGTCTGTGTGTGGAGATTGCTTTTCCAGAGCTTCATTTTACAGCCTGGTGTTGAATACACTCTTCTGGCAACTCCTCTTGAATGTTTCATCACAGACTAGATCCCAGGGGTTGGTACAACCCCCTCATCACACATACACACTCACTCTGAGGAGTCTTCACATCATGCATGTGGAGGATATGAAAGTCAACTGGATGCCATTTTATCTGCTAGAGGAGCGATGTGATTGCATATTCAATGTGGGAGGATACAAATATGATAGAATGTCAAGCCAGGCAGCTATAGTGGCTACAGATGCCCTAGTGTGTCAGAATAGCTTTTGGAGGTGTCAAATTATTCCAACTTATCTATAGTGAAAAGCTTTAAATACACTTCTCATGTGGCCAAACATACATGGTCACATTTGTGAAAGCATGCTATTATAACTTTGTAACAACAATTTATTTGGTGTCTTAAAGGATTTGGGTTCACTACCTTGATTTTCAGCATGTTAGAATGGTTTAGAGTACGAAACCACCATAGGTGAAACATAACAAGTCTGCTTATTTTCTTGCCAAATAATCAGTCACACAATCTTAATATAATTGTGCCATCCATAAGTACGAGCCACTGCCAAGAAGATGCCAGATGGCTTTTTGAGGGATTGTGATTGACGCATCTCAGGACAAAAACAGAGTAATTTTCTTCGACTCAGTAGTTCAACAGAACTATACAGTACATCTGTCTCCTAAAAGAGACAGACAAGACAAGAATGAAACGGAGCCATTGGAGCCTATTCTATGAAGAATGTCGAGACTGTCTAGATTGAAACCATCTACATGGGAAAAGCCAGTATGTGTGTGTGTTTTTGTCTGTATGTGTGTGCGTGTGTATCCACATGCTTCACCAAGTGTGTTGGTGTGGGCACAATGTTTGTGTAGTGTCAGGTGGAAGAATTTATGCTAGTGAGCTAGAAGCACGAGTATGCTGCTGCCTGTGAAGTAGTCTTCAAGGCACGCTTGACAGTGACTTTCATTGTGTTGCACACTGGGCCATGACTGTAACCCTGAGGTCTGCGAATGGCAGCACCTTTACTAATAATAAACACACATCAACATAAATATAATAAGTACACAAATAATGATGAGAGCATGTGATAGAAAATAATTAAATTACACACATGCATGGACAATTCTAATGAATGCACTTGCATAAAGACATCTACACATTTCTTAGAAAAACATCATAGAAAACCAGGAAGTCTGGATTAACGTGTTTATTAGCTTTTTAAACAAAAAAGACATTCCTTGCGTTGATGTGTTAAGAGGATCCAGATGCACTTCTCTCTAAAAACGCAAATAAGTCAAAAGTCAGATGTTAGTAGGGCTTGTACATATGATGGATTAAAATATCTGTGACACAGAACCTGTGTGGACTCCCCTGTCACAGCTGGAATTGAACCCATTGCTCAACACAAACTCTGTCTGCACTGAAATCTCATCCTCAAACACATAAACGCGCACAAAAATAAAAACAAAATGGTGTTTTCCTTCCTTTGCTCCTATAAATATGTATATGGCTATATGTTGGGGCAAACTAAATGAGAAAGAAAAAAGAAAGAAAGAATGAAAAGTGTCTGACACTTCATCAACATCACACGATAAAGCCTAAAACATTCAGCTTTTAATTAACATTAGCTATATCAGCATGGAGTAATTTGAAATTGTCTTTAGTACTTCAGAGAGAAAGAGCGAGAGACAGAGACTTTCAACCATTACGCTCAGCTGATAAACCAGTCATACCAGTGGAGTCACTATCTCTTATTATAATTTGATCTCTTTCACTTTGTATTTTGCTTTGTTTTTAGAAACACATGGTCCTTTCTCCCTCCACCGTTATCCTTTTGATCCAGCCCCCTTTTCTTTCCAAATTTCTCTTCCTTTAAGCTTCAGCTTTTTTTCCCCATATTCTTTTTTACCATGTTCTTTATTTCTTCTTGCTCTCAGCTTTTCTTTTGCTTTTATCTCCACTTCATACAGAATAACTGTGCGGCTTGGTGAGTATAATGAGGCTGTTCCTCTACAACTTCAAACCTTCCCTTCACCCGTTTGCCAGGGTTTTAAAACAAACCCGTTACAAATATTTTGACATTCAGACACAAGGGAAGATGTGTGCAACGATTCCAAGCATTCTGATTTATCCGCTACAAAAACAAAAAAAGTAATAGGGAGAAAATCCCTTTCAAAATAGTGTAGAGTAAATGAGAAAGAGAGTCCCCCTCTCCCACTCCCCTTAACTGAAGTGATTTCTTTTACCCTGATATTAGCTGTCCACTGTGAAATTAGTAAGCATGGATACTGGAGTTTATTTAGACTAAGAGTAATTAAAGCCAAGAACAGGCTCTATATGCTATGCTGTAAATGATTTAGCACACTAGCTGTGAAATACATTGTCATGGATCACAGTAAACTGGCCTAGGCAGCTTATTGTGCAGTCACTGTAGCACGTTTATAACAATAATTGCTACGAACGAAATGCCCATGGTACTGCATAGCACACCACTCCACAATAAACTTGATCATTATGGTAATTATATAAGTATAAAACACTTTAAGGCGAGGCCATAGATTTATCATTACAATTGCTGTAAGTGCATTTACAGAGCTGGGAATTGAGGCTCTGGCAATTTAAAGGCCAAACCGTTGAGTTGATAGGAGTTTAGCAAAATTGGAAATCCATGTGTGGAAAAGGCAACTTTCTTACACGTGTGATCATAATCATTTTTCATGCTCTGCTATTGATTTGGCTACGAATGCTGCGGTCACTTTTTGCTCACAAGGACAGCAAGGGAAGGGAGTGGTTAAAGCAGGATAAGAAGATAGAGGGATGGTGGGATAAGGGGGCAGAGGAGGAGGGTCGGTGATGAGTCTTGAGCCGCCCTGAGCAGTAATGAGGAAGCAGTAAAAATGAGACGGCATTGTGTTGTACTTTAAGGTAGTTCATCTTTAAAATGAATAGTCCCTGAAGGACCAGGTGGTTTAATGCCATTTATTAATAGACAGACAGGGCCAGCAGTTTGGGCTGTGGCCCTCTGAGAGCCCTTAGTTAGGACGAGAGAGAGAGAGAGTGTAAGTGACTAAGAGATAAAAAGACTTTGGACAATGGTACAGGGGGATGTTGCTGAGGCTGCCTGTTGATAAGGAGCGTTAGGATGTTCCCAAGTCTCAATAAAGACATTTTTGATTAAAAAGTGATGACATTTAAGGTGGGATCAATTGTCTAATGCCAGTTAATCACCATAGAGACATTTCAGACCTTTAGACCAAGGTCAGAGGTCAGGGCTTCTGTGGAAATCCTTTATAACTTGATCATTAAAAGGGTATTCCAATATCATTGGGTGATATATGGAGGTGATATGAAAAATGTTTCACATGTCACCAAGGTAATTTTGTCTCATCAGTTCAACGGAACAGAAAAGAAGCGCAAGAAATGTAATGTATGTAATGTGCATATGTAAGAGACCAGGTTATCCGTCCATCATCCCCAGAGCCAGGAGCATAGAGCAGTGTATGCCTGCTCCTGAGCCTGCAGTGACCCGGCCTGCTAATGAACCAACAGGCATTACCTCCCTTTTAGCCCGCTTAGCACCCCCCCGTTTGTCATAAATGGGGTGGGTGGGTGGGGGTAGCTGTCACAGATGGGCTGAAGGCTGAGAAGACGCACCATACAAAGGCAATGGTAGCAGCAGTACTGCTGCCTGAGCTGTTTTCACTGAGAGCAGAGCATCTTTAGCTGCCTCCCAAGACGCCACACCGCGACAGCTCTTGCCAAATAGCTTTCATTACATGGGAAGTATCATTCTAGATAAAAGATCCAAACAAAGGACGAGAGGTGGATTTACTGTGCTGCTCCACATGGGCTCTGATAATATTGTTGGTGTCTAGAGTAAAATATCACTGCTGCCATTTGCACACATCTAAATCTTTGAGCGTAGACAGTGTCAGTGTGTAGCTAGCTACAGGCCATATTGCTATTGATTGGTAGGATGATAGAACAATTTCTTACCTGATGTTGGAGGTGCACCAGAGGCGAAGGCATGGAGGAGAGAAAGAGAGAGAATTTGATTAGTAGTGGCCTTGTACTGTATACAGTACATGCACAATAGGGAAGTATTAAGGGGGCTCCACCAGTACACTATTGCAATCAAAGTCTGCAGACTCCAACCTGGGAATCAATTCAACATTTCCTCTGTGGTTTTACCATATTAACTGATAAAAACACGACTCAAAACCCTAACACTTATCCATAGTTTGAGTTGCTTATGTATATGAATGACCTGAATACTAACTGCACTGTGATCTTTTTAATAACATCTCAGAATATGTTCAATAACTAATAGTGTGACCTCAGCTGTACTCATACCATAGTTACTTTGCTCCTCTTCCTCTAATTCCTTCACTATACTATAAATAATATTAAAAAACTAAAAGAAAGGTGGACTGCCCCCTCACGTTTACAGACTATGTATTGTATATTCATGTTCCTGTCACATTGATAAAGACATATACATATTAAGCTATAAAGCCAGCTGAATACAAGTCCTCATCCCCCTAAGCCACACTCCAATGCCCCGTACACCCCACTGACACGGCTCTGAGTCTTGTTCTCTTATCCACAGGAGCCTCCCACCACAAATGTGCTTTAAACACATAAATATTCATTGGCATTGCACATAAACCCTACCCATACACCATCAGAAGCAGCCATCTGCATTAACAGGACTCAAGCTGTGAGTTAGGCTCCATCCACCAACCTTCTTCATATGTATATACATCAGTGGCAGCCTGGGCAAAGCCAAATCCCAGTACCCAATTCCAAAGCGACCTAAACTTGGCAGGTGAGATTGTGAGAAGTACAGCTCAACTACTGATAGTACAATAGCCCTCTGCCATATATAGCTGCTCCAAATGATCTCAGTTTGGAGCGTTTAGTGGGCGAGTGTCACTTCTATGCTAGGTTCTGAAATGCCTCCACACAGAGCTGTAGTTTAAAGAATACAGTGTTGTGGTTTTGTTTGTGTACTTTGATGCTTGTTGGCAATATAAAAAGACATAGAACACTTATTATGTATATTATCTGTTTCTGACAGTTCCTCTATTATGTTTTTCTACCTGCTTCACTTCACACTGTGTAAACGGCAGTGTATTAGCACTCCATAGAATACATCTTTGACTGAAACGACTGGATCAGTCAAAGATGATCCAGTCGTTTCAATTAGTCAATCCCATTGTATGTCTTTCCAAAAAGTTGCTTTAGTAAACGCTGTGTAGGAAAGTAGTTGAAGACCTGTGGGTAAAAGTTCACCTTATACAAAAAAAAGGTGTAAAAATTAGAAGTTACAACAATTTTCAAGTAACACCCAGCTATACAGAATCCTAACTTCTGAGCTGCTTAAACTATTAAGTAAGGATCATCCTCTTTTTTTCAGACCCTGTCACTCAGAGCACTCTCAGCTGACAGATTCCCTTTACAGATAAAGCCTGGGGATCTCCAGCCAGATACTCTGTCACTAGAAAGCTGTTTTTCCCACAGATTACATTAGCCTTGGTTTTAAACAGCCAGGCAAACAGGCACAGAGACACACATACATGATGATCACAGCTTCGCTTATCAGTAGCCTGCTTTAAGAAGGCATAAAGCGTTGCACGGTGAAGGGGTTAAATTTCACTGAGCCTTAGCTTTCCATTCGGTCGCTCTGGAAGACTTCTGTGTGTAATTATTTAAAGGCCTTGTATTACAGTTTACAACAGGAGTGAGCAGAGAGAGGGAGGAAACGTAGAGGAAAGGATGGATAGATGGAGGGATAGAGGGAGGGATCAGGCGCCTGCTGAGAGAGAGTAAAGCCTTTCAAGTTGGTCCTAAGCAAAAAAAAAGGGTGGGGGTGAGTTATATGATGTGTGTTACCTCCATGTTGCCATGCTGTGAGGCTGCAATAGTCTACAGCCAACAGCTGGCTCCTGGGATCAGCCACAGGGATGATCTAACTCCCAGAGAAATCAGATCAGAAATGAACTAAGAGCACCACTGTGCACGCATGCGCACACACACATATACGTCGGCGCTAGTCAGGCTGCTATTTCTGATGCAACAACCTGGAGCTAGAATGCTCCAATGATGATAAACAAACAACATTTTGGATGGGGAGGGACGGATAGAGGGCTGAATGGCGAGAAAGAGAGAGAGAGTGTGGCAGTGCTGGGCAAATAAGACTCAGGGGCTTTTTTTCTAACATGAGATAGTTTCGGTTCTTTTAAAATGTATGTTTGAAGTTGGGGCTCAGCTGAACACAAGCTGTTTGAAAAAGACTGATGCAAGAGTGAAGCAGGAGATGAGAGAGAGGCCAAAAAGAAGGAGAGGGAGAGGGGGTTGGGGTAAGACAGAAAAAGACGCATGAGAAAAACATGCACAGACACAGTGAGAGAAATATATGGAAAGAGCATGAGGTGATAATGCAAGACAAGAAAATAGTCAGAGAAAGATAGAAAGGAGGCCTCCAGTGGTGCAAGGTGGATGTTGCAGCAGAAATTCAATATGCAGCTATGAACTGAGATTTTTTAAAAACCTAATGAAGAAATGAAGGGCCAAATAAGTAAATCTGGGTGAGGTAGGACCCCTAAAAGGGAATTTTTATTAAAATTATTATTCTAAGCCGTTCTTAAAAAGAGGGATACTCATGAAAAAGAAGTCTGACATATTCTGATAACATAATATATGATTCAGTGGATTGTGCACATATTCTGTTCTCGTTATGAAGGACTCTGATGTGGGAAGGTCAAAGATGACAAAGTGTCTTTTTTCCCTTCTACCATCTAACGTCTGTCTACTGTCCAAGACACACACAGGCATAGACACACAGACACATCTCTGCAACACTTTAATCAGAGCGTGGCATGCTCTCAGTCCAGACAAAGCCCAATCAGGGCGGTGATAATTTGGCCTCTCCTTCAATCAGCAGCACCGTAATTGCATCAGTCACAATCTCCATTTCATCTTTCATCTCTGTGTCAGGGTGGCAGACAGGAGACAGAAGGACACTCTGAGGCTCAGACCTATCATTAAAACAGACAACCAGCAAATCCAGGGGAACAGACAAGGAGAACAATACAACAAATTGTTGTCATATCAATAAGGCTCACTCAAGTCTGCACTGGCATGAATGTTCATGGTGAAAAAGTCATCTTTTGTCTCCTTTCTATATCACTATAATGTTTTTTTAATAGAAAATGGAATTAGTAAGTTAGTAAGAAACTTTATTTTCTAAAGCACATAACCTACACTTATAACATGATTGACATGTGTACATATATATTTAATTAAAATTTAAAAAATAAAATTATATATATATATATAAACAACCTCAAATAATTATACTATCTATGCAGGTTGACTTTAACTTAAAAAAGTGTTATTTACCAGTAGTTCTTCATCTATGATATGTATTAGCTATAATATGCTCTGGTCTATCGAATAAAAGCTTTGATTTCAAAATTAGAGTATGATGATGCATTCGAATAATTTAGTAGCACTCCATACAATAAAGGAAGAATGGCAATGAGACAGTGGGAGATAAGGAGGAGAGCGAGACAGTGATTGAAAATGGGGAGTGAAGAGACAAAGAAAGAAAAGGGAAAGAGGAGAGTGTGATAGGTAAAGGAAAATGTATGACTTCTCATGACTTCTGTTATCTTTTGGCAAAATTAGTAATTTATATGTTTTGCATATAGCGTAATACATATGTCATGTAAGTGAAATTAACCTGTGAATGATTAATGGGACATTTGAAATTTCCATAGGGAGGACAAAGCATTGAGTGAGGGGAATCTATTATATATGAAAGATCAAGACAGACTAGAGGATGAGGATTCAGGGCTGGATCTATAGCTATTACCACACAAGTACACATTTATTTAGAGAGACTTAGCTTTAAATTCAAGTAATTCAATCATTTCACAAATTGTTCCAATAAGGAATTTTGCCTTCTGAGCCACATTTAAGTCCCACTTTTAACAAAGAGCAACAGGAATGGGAGTTCCACATGGACCAAATAATTGAAGAGATTGAAGCATGGGCATAGAAAACTCTCTGATCAGCTGATGCCATTGTAGTAGCATTCATGCCGACCACACACGTTCTTGAACACACGATACACGTAGACAGACAACAGTCCCCCAGCACTCCAAGCTCCAGGTCTCGGTAAATTCAGCAAATAGGACTTGCTGAGCTAACTAGCTAATGGTAGAGCCTACAGTTATAGTAGCAGTGTCACGTATAAAATGCATCCATAAACAGGGCGTGCCAGTAAGTGACTTCCATCACAACATTCCCCTGATACTTTTGCTCCAGCCCCAGCAACAAGGTGCTGCTCCAAAATGGGGTTTTCTGCGACTAATCGGCTAATGAAAAGTTGGTTCTCACAGTTTATTTGACTATTAGGGGGCAGCCCTACACACCTCTCTTCTCTGTCCAAACATAACCCAAATGCAAGGCGAGCTTCTCTCTCTATCGAAACTAATGCATCCATGCTGGGCAGCATAGATAAAAGCAGACAGAGGGATCAATTTAGATGATCTATGAAAGTTATTAGTAATGACATTTATGAATATTTTATGGAAGGTAGAGAATGTCATAAATTTTTATCTAAGGAAATGAGGCAGGAATATAAAACAAACAGCATTAAACATTGAACATGGCCTCCATGTCAAAAGGATTGTGTCCAGAATAATGGGTGAGTTAACAGAGAAGAGGGGGCGGGATGAAGAGAGACGACAATCACTCTTCCTGGATATTTCTGCTTCTTTGTAGATACGGAAAGGTCAAGCCAGTGTGGCTAACAGCTATTAGAGAAGAGGCCATGGCTCACTACGGTGGACTGGTGTGTGTGTGTGCGTGTGTGAGTGTGTGTGTGCGTGTGTGTGTCTTTGTGTTTGGGGATTCCTAAAAAGTAAGAACCATCGATACTTATTAATTTATTGATTTAATCTATCCCCAGATATTGTACTCTTCCTCTTATTGTGGTATTCAGAATAGGCAAGCAAAATGTTTTACATTCAATAGGCCTCTTCCAGACATTAACGTGCATTTGCAGCAGTTTCATGTGCCACGCAGAGCAAGCAGAACAAGCCAGTCGGGACACTATGGCTCAAACAGCCAAGATGCACTCAACCACATGGAGACAAGGGACACCTGATCCACCACTTCAGACTACACCACACTGACTGAGTACGTTTACTGTCGTGTCTGTGTGCTCTTGAATTGCAGCATATTCTATACATAGTGTACCAGCTGTTTTGAGAAAGCCTGCTCTTTCCTAAAAAGCTAATACTACTGGTGTTTGGGGTTTTTCAGCTTCTTCTCCATCTTCTCCACACCTTGTATTCACCTTCTCTAATGCATATTTACATGACAGTGAGTGTGTATCATCGTCATGTCAGGTGAGGTCCACAAAAAGTAGAAATAAAGAGATACTGCTCGTTTTCATTGGGATGGCACTCAAGCAAAGACAGTGAAAGGCACTATAAATACAGGTAGAGGAGCTGACATTTTTACTCCAGACCATAGTCAAAGTGCAGCCGGTGAGGTAGCACATACTGATGTCCTTGCCTCAGTTAGTGTATATCACTTCAAAGTGGCTATATTTTGCCATTTAGCGCTGACGTGAGCAGATTTCGAAGGGACAGGAGAGGCATGGAACATCTGGATAGCGTTTAGGCTGTTTATAAAGACAGGAAGTCCTCTCTGACCTGTTTTTCACACTTCATTTAATGTCATGGATTGATGTCAAATCCGTGTGTGTGTGTGTTTGTGTGTGTGTGTGTGTGTCCACACTTCTGCTTCTGTGTATGCAGACTGGGCTTATGTACACACAATACTATGACGAGGAACGGCTGCCATGTCATAATTCACACGTATGCCCACACACACATGCACACACACACACACACACACACACACACACACACAAACACACACACCACTGTACATGCAAAACAAAAGCTCTACATTTAAGCTACACTTGACATCCCACAACATAACATCTCTGGGCAGCCTAATTGTTGCCCACACGCATGCAGCTCTGAAGGAGTGTGCAGCTTTGGAGTGTCTTTCCTTCTGCCAGTGACAGTTGGTTTGTCAGGGGCCAGGCAGAAGAATAGCATGTGGCCACAGGGAGGTGATTAGCATTCACATGGCACCTGTTGCCAGCCAGTGTGCCCATGCAGGCTGCAGATAATTACAGTGATTTTGTGGAGGAGAGGAGTGCAGGGGTAATTGTAGTCTTGGCAGAGCAAAGGGAGAGGGGAGAAAGGAGGACAGCACTTTCACTATCTCACGCCACAGAGCTGTTGACGAACACGCCCGCTCGTGTGCATGTGCGCATTCACACACCCACACACACACAGATACAATACTGGCTAAAAATGAGGGCCAAGCACACACACACAGAGGCATACAAACAGATACACACATATAAAACCCATAATTAAGCCTTGGTTGCCATAGCAACACCTTGCTGGACAGTTGATAGTGTTAGGCTAAAGCGGTGCAAACATTTAGAATGGTAATCAGAAGACCTAATGACACTAATGTCTGCTGGGCAGCTGTAAGTAGACCTGCCAGGACTCTCCGCTCTCCGCCATAGATCGGCTTTAATAAAAAACAACCCTCAGCCATAAAACACTTGCCTCTGCTCACTCACTTAGCAGGCCTGTTGTGCCATCACTTCAGCCATTACAAATTATGTTATTTAGTAAACGTCTGCTGCAACACCCGAGGGATGGCAGCGGGGGTGGAAGTAGGGGTGGATGAAGGGAACCTATAATATTACATAAAGCGTTAGCATGGTGTAAAGCTTCAATGATTGGTGTTAAGGTTTTCATTACACAAAATGAGTAATTGCTTGTCATTTGGAGCTGGCATATCCCACAATCATCCTCACTTCTGTGCCATCAATCAAGCGTTTAAGTGCTGATGACTCGGCTCACATTTAAAGCAGGGCAGCCGAGCCACAATGCACTGGGGAAACTCATTGTTTGCTTCGTTACTCCTCAGAGCTCAGCTACTGTGTCTGTGTGTGTGTCTGTGTTTCTGTGTTTGTATGTGTGTCTTTTGTCTGTGTGTGTAGTTGCCCTCATGTGTGCGGAGGAGAAATAAGATCGGGATGTGGTCTTGCTTTCCTAAGTAGCACTTCATTCCTCAGTCCATAATATGTCAGACAGTGATGTGAAGTAGCTCATGGAGCATACCTAGGGGCAAAGACAATATACTCTACTGTACACTCAAAGCACAGCATTTGATTTTTTTGTGCATGCATGTGTGGGTTTACACATGTGTGTGGTCTGTGCCCAGAAATCAGACGAAAAAGTAACTGGGACTAACTTTAAAATTTCATAAGCTTCTCATTGACTGTAAAGTAGGACAATTTCCACACACACACACACACACACACACACACACAAACTTCATTTGGATGATGGTCCTTGAGTCGGGCCACACACACATTTGCCTGTACCAACACAGCCCAGCGATCTGGCAGTTCTGGTGAGTTATCACTGCTTTATACCCCAGCTCATGACTAGCAGGACATGGGGGAAGCAGAACACCCCCCAACACACACCCTTCTCTCCAATCAGGACAAGAGCAGCAGAGGGCAGAGTGGGACAGGAGATGTGAAGAAATAGGTTGGTGTGTGTGTGTG
>JAPMOB010221560.1:0-18779 GCA_029875015.1 Lepomis gibbosus | reverse complement strand
CCACCCCCCCACCCCACAACAAACGTCGATTTGTAGCATAAAAAGAACAAAAACAAAAGTGCTTTTTAAAAGCGTCTTTGCTGTTGAGAAAGTTCTTTGTCCACTGTTTAATCTGAATATGTAAAACACTGTCATTTGAATACTGGGATGCTTTTTAATAAAAAGTACTAAAGTGAGATTTAAAATGAACAAGGTGATTAAGAGCTACTGTGCTGGACATTTAAGTAGCAGGACTGCACATAATGAATAAAGATTCATGCTTTAGTTCCAAATTTAAATTTTTGCACAAAATGTGCCTGATGTAGTCAGCTTTTAATCACCTTACTGACAGGAGTAACTGCTTTCATTTAACCTTGACTGAAGATCATGAATTCTAAAGCGTTTAATTGGATACGTCATTTAACAGAATGAACAGAGCAAATTTTCACCAATTCAAAGGCTCAGATTGACAGACAGTGGCAGTAAGACCCACCACAATTAAAGCTGATCTGTATTCACTGGCCCTGTCACCCATCGCCATTAGTGATGTGACTGTTTGATCATCTCTGCAGAGAAACTTTGCTGAACTTCACCTTGTTTTGAAAGGACTCGACGTTGAATGAAAGGCGAAGGTTGAGAAGGGGAAGGGGCTCTGGAGGATAGTGACACGCGCACACACACACACACACACACACACACACATACCTATCTACCTCTGTGACCAAAGCTCCCTCTGATGCACCTCTGGTTTAACAGCAGTAACCATCCTGGAAATGGACGTGACAGCACAAAAGACAACAGTGCAAGTCTCACACCATTATGTTTATTATCTCCATCAGTGGCTTAATTGAAATGTTTCAAAATCAGAAAATAACAATGCCATCTTTTTGAGACATTGGAAGTAATGGCTTTGTCTCGTCGCTCTCTGCAGACAATTGCCCCAGTGATGTGAAAAACTGTGTCAAGTGGTACACAGTGAAATGTGCGGCAGACACTTAATTGTTTTCCTGCCTTTGACTTCAGAGAGAACAAATTCAATCTGTGTGCCAGACATTTCCTCTGTGACTAAGCCTAACCAGCCAAAGCATGTTTGGTTAAGCAACCAGCCCCAGGGTTAAATTTCAGATTTTGCAATTACAGTTTTTTTTAATCCACAAAAATATGTGTTATTTAAATGAACATAGCTTTGGGATGTTTCTTTTAACCAGATCCAATATAGCGGTTCTCAAAGTGAGGTCTGGGGACCCTGCGGGCCCCTTTGTGTGCCCAGGGGGTTCTCCAGAAAAATGAATTATAGATTAATTTCACTCTATTTTAAGAGATTGAATAGAATAGAATAGACTCTCTGGTTTTGGGTCATCAACAAGACGTCTCTATATATTTATTTTAAAGGTCTTAGATGTTTTATATTGTTCTTGTGAAAATACCTGAGTGGAGTTTTGATCTGATCAATAACGTTTCTAATAGAGAACAAGGTACAAACTCTAATAGACGTGCTTATTGCAAGCAAAACACATGATGGCTCTTGCCTAGAAAAGCGTGAACAGGCCTAGTATTGGCCAAAGTCTTAGGGAGATGTCCTCTTGCAAACCAATGAAAAAGATACCATATAAGGTTATGGGTAAACAAATAACTTTCAGAATTGGGGACCATTTTTGGGTTTTTCTGGAGAAAAATGATGTGGGGGAAATACTGGCTAATAAGGGAAACTCTTATTTACTATTCTTTGTGTGCATGAGGGGTGATGGTGAGAGATATCTGCATTGTCTTGTGATATTGTGCTTCGTCTGAAATATGTCCCAAAAATGTCTTATCCTATTGGAACAGACCATTGTGAAAAGAAATCTTGGTTTGTTTTATGCTTCTATAACACTTCTGTGTTGTTTGCAGTGTTTTCATTTTTATTGACTTATTTGTATTTTGTTGTTGTTTGCTGCTGTTGTAATGTAATATCTAACATTTCTTCTAAATAGAAAAATCCTTAAACATATTTGTTGAATAATGTTTCTAATGTGGGCTAAATCCTTGGAGCATACCACAGGAGGAAGGCTAATTAGACGGATGGAGGATTTATGCTCAAAAACACACAAATAAAAATGAACTAAACGTTGAATCTGCATATCACAGGCGGCAACTAGGAACACGCCTCAGACCAAGCATTTCATTCCGTCCTCTTGACGGAAAAGGATTTTGCAACTGGGATGACACACTTTGGCTTATTCCAGCTAGAGTTGATCAACGCTAACATTTTGGAAGAGAAGAAAGGCATGTTAAAGGAAATGCAGATTAGGGAGACCAAATCAAATCCACTCAAGTGTTGTTCATTCTGCCCTGCCACAATACAAACCATGTGTGCTGCTTTTAAGTGGTGAAAATAATCTTAAGATTATAGAGCGGTCTCTGGTGCTAATTGTCTCAGAGCTGTTTTTCTTTTGCTCCCATTAATTCTTCCTTTAAGAGCTTTCTTCAGTGTTTTAACTAGATTTTGTCAACTGTTAGCTTTGGAGATATTGTTTGATGGCAAATGTAATGAGGGAATCATCATTTCAACATGTGTGGTGAAACAGATCTCACAAATGTTCTCCGGGACAGCTGTCGTAACCGATTTGAAATGTTAAGAAGTTTATGCTGCCTTGGAGGAAAAGCACTTAGCGCGTGCTCACTGATGTGTGCTGTTCTCATGCTCAGTGAGGGAAGAGTCTGACAACAGGTTTGAAGCATGAACAACTTCACAGCCTCCATATGAAATTCAACACAGATGCACTCAGCTACATACAAATGCTGTGTTTGAAAGTCTTCAGTTTCAGCATATATGGACATTTCATGCTTATAAAAAATGTGTTATATCATATTGTTGTCTTGCTTATTGTTTCTTCACTTCGATGTTTGACCTTTGCTGTGCAGAATGATGTATGTGCAGAGTGTGACAAGTTTTCACATTTATCTGATGAAGGAGGAAAGTTTCCCTGAGCTAGTATCTGACCTGTTTGGCAGCATCATGGTCAAAAACTACTGCACACATACACTTTTCAATGAAGTATACGAGGCATCTTGTATCCAGCAGTTAAACTTGAAATGAAATGAAGCACGCTTGCATATAAGGAGAAGTAGTAGATGTGATTTTAAGAATTCTTAACGAGGTAATTGAACTTTATATGTGGAAAAAACACATCAGACAAAATATTATTCCAAGAAGAGTATTTTTATATGTGTTATAACATGTCTGGAGGGGATCTTTAAAGTTACCTTAAATGATGCACATCTCATTTTAAACTGAAACTGTCCAGCTGTAGCTCACTGCCACGGACTGTCTCTCATCTTTAGCTTTGGTTAAAACACCAAACACACTCTCACCAAGTCTCACTCAAACTTTTCTCAACACACACACACTCCTATTGTTGCTCAATAAGTGAATCACAAGAAAAAAGTCTAAAGCAAACCGACACCAGCCACTTCTCCCTCTTTACCTTCCCAACACCCCTCCCTTCTCTCACCTTGCAAGCCAGCAAAGGCCATCACTTGTCTGGAGTTAATGGTGACGCAGGGCAGAGCAGCATGCATAGGTGCTTTCATGACTGATTGATATTGTTGGGTTTAAGGCTATAATATTAAACAAATGGTCCATTCTAAAGGGCCCACAGGGAATTTTGAAATCCCACTCTGTGAAACAAAAAGCGAATGCTGCAGGTATAAGTGGTAACCACAAAAGGAAGGAAGGAAGCGCACTACAGGAACACAGTAGCTATTGCAAGCATGAGGTTCTGTAATTATCGTGCTGGATTTTAACCAGACACCACTGCATTTTGAAAATGGTAGTGACACGCATAATTGGTCCAAAATGCCCTGTTGTCAATAGTAGAATTAACAAGAAACAGTGTATGTGTACGATTTCATGTGAACTTCTTTCTCCTCAGCTTCCAGAGAAGTTGTTTCCATGCTTTTTGTCCCTGTGGCTGTAACGACTTTTTGACAGCTAAATTGATAGAGCACTTCATCTTATTGTGACTGGAATGGGCACTTTTATTCTTTATGAACATGTTTTAAAAAAAATGTAAAGCCACAAGCTCAAATGAAGTGACCTCGCCCATGAATACGGATTGATCTGAGGTTATGTACATTTCATGTGTTACTGATTTGTTTTGACAGCGTTACTCAGTGTATCCACTCCACTGAAAGTCGTCCCGGGCTTGTCCGCTTGCCTGTAGCCTGGAATCATGGCCAGCAATGAATTGTGTGTTGAAGGGTCTGAAGGAGAGAGTTAATGAAGTAAAAATTAATGAAGCACGTGAGCACCACCATCTCAAGGCTGTAAGCTCCTCCATGCCCCATTTATAATGTATGATCTCAATAAAATCAATCCAATGTACCAGTTCTCACTTAGGGTAAGAATAGATTTACAGATTACAGCCCTGTGTTCCCCTGGTCATAATCACCCTCCACCCTCACCTTCCCCTCCCCTTCCTACAGTCAAAGTGTGCTGCTGGACTCCTTTAGAGAATTTAAGAGAATTTAATGTTAAGTTTCACAACACTGTGCACAGACAATGTGATCGTCCTCGTGTCACATCGCTGAATGTTCGGCTCTAGCGCCGCAGGTACAAAAACCCTTACAGCCTCTTCTTTAAAGACATGAGGTGGACCAAAATGTGGTGTCACACATTATAAGACTCTTTGAGTGTTTCCTGGTTTGCAGAGCAGCCTTCCTGTGCTCTTGCTAACTTTTTATTTGATTTAATTTATGTGGTGTGTGAGGTGAAGATCTGATGGCCCTTTCACTTTCCTCCTCCACTCCTGAAGACTTGTTGAAAGTTGAAGGAAGATAAAGTGCAGCAAGTTGCCTGTATTAGAGCGCCCCCTTCAGGTTTCAGGGAGAACAATGTGTCAGGAGACTGAACTCTCCACATGCTGAGAAGCTGCAGCTTACATGACAGCACACCTACATAATTTATCATCAGCATTGATGATAAATTATGATGATAAAAATCTGCTTTGGAGGCTTATCTTCTTTTTAAAAAAAATATTTTTGACAGTTTTTTAAGTGATAACAACAAAGAAAAGAAAATATAAGAATAAATTAAAAACAATATATTAACAATAGAAATAATTAAATATGCACTTAAAATCCCCATACTAATTATTCTTACTGTGTTGTATGTTGCGCAAAATGTGTAAATAATCTTTATTATGTACACATCATTGTATACATTCTATATACAACACACTAATGATGTGTAAAATATGTATGAGATTATTTGCAGAATTTTCATATGTTGTGCATCATCAGTTGTTTCACTCCTGAAACTGAACTTGTAAACTACATGAAGCTGCAGTATCAAGTATTTAAAGTACAAACATCCACAATTAGAATTTAACACATTTACAAAATGTATGAATCCCAAATGGATAAGCAGCTGATTTTGTTTTAGATAAACCCATACAGGCTTTCGACAGCGCACATGAAAAACAGAATTGTCAAGTTCAGCTCCCTGATGTGCCTACCCCTCCACCTCCATGAACAATTCTGTATTTATAATGTCATCTTATCACGCTCCCCTTGAAGGCAGCAGCAAGTGCACTTATGCCTTTCTTTGTTAGGGTGAGTTGGCAATTTCCTGTGAGATGGAGCAACTGCAGGCAGCCCTTTTCTTTGATAATGTCCCTGACACCTGGACCAAACTGCTTTTTCCATCACTTTGCAGGCTGGAACAGGAGGAAAGGAACATGTCATAAGCCTCCTGCCACCCAGAGTCATTCACTGTGCATTTAACAGCACTCTCCTCACTACACTTTCCGGGATGTAGAGGTCAGAGCCAGAGGGAGATTCTTGTGTCGAAAGTTGTCTTGCAGAGTTGCATCAAAATGTTGAAATAGTCAATATAACTTTTATCTCATTTCATCATCGGAAAAGTATTTACCCAAGTATCTCGTATGTATTCACTGTAATAACTCAGCTTTGCATGGTGTACCACTGTGTACCATGTTACACTTGTACCACGTAAAGCTGGTTATTAAGCAGCAAGCCTGAAAGGGTATTTATTACAGAGGCCTGACAGATTGATTCTAAATTATAATTAATCAGTTGATTTTGACCCACAGATTGTGATTGTGCTCTGTGAGTTTCATTTATTCAGCCTTTCTTCTGGCTCTACTACAATCACCATAGACCTGCAGGACTCCCAAGCAAATTAACAGTCTTCACGCTACCCTGCAGCCATAATGAAAATATCAGTCAATCAAAACCCATATTATGCTGTGAAATCCTACCACATATCTCCAGACCTGCATACAAATAGAAACTGCAGAATAAGCGCTCAACCTGTTTCAGCTTTATGGCTGGCAGTATATCAGTGAAACAATGTTTAAAAGCCTGGCTGTGCTGAGCACGTCCACCGAAAGCAACACTGCACTGAGATTTTCTACTTTGCTGTCTGTTGACGTGCAATAAAACAGATAATCTGGACGTTAAGATGCCTTGGGGAATTCCACTCATAATTCCTGGTGGTAGGAGAACAGGGCATGCAGGGATGTGGGGCCCATCTGTGACCTGTCTGCAGGTCCGGTGATGTATAGCTTTGGGCTGGCCAGCCACAGTCAGGGCTGTGTTTTGCTGCTCAGTGTGCCATGGCACTCAGGGCACTTCAACCCCCCAGTCCCTCCTCACAGGTACCCCGCAGCCCGCCACCATGCGCTACTCATTTACTGCTACACTGGTTTTCATAATTAGCGCCGCAAGGCCTCATTAAATCTGCTCTAATGAATAAATATTGTATTTCATAGCCTGATTACCAGATCAGCTCAATGCTTGAGCGTTGTAAACAATTACTTCCGTAAATATTCATCACCCCAAAGTGGATGATCATTGGTATTTAATACAAGACTAGTATTTTCAAGTGCATCTTTATTATACTAATAATAGTTTTTGAAATGTTCCTTTTGGCAGAAAAAAAGGAAGAAAGAAGAGATTTTTATTTATTAGGAGTTGTATTCTTACTGAAGCCTTAAAAATATTAGTATCAGAATAAGTTTTATTTGCCAGGTATGTGTACATATATAAGGACTGTGTATCAGGATTGTACATTGCTCATGATGTGCTTACTTATACAATCATACAACAATAAAATCAGACACAGGCTACAGTATAGAGAACACATATAGACAATGTAAACAAAAACAGTCCTTGCAATGAGCAGAGTGTAAAGGATGCAGGAGTAAATTATTATTATTTTTTATTTTATTTTATTTTATTTTTTATTATTACCGGTATGTACATGTTGCAGGTGATGATGCAGCACAAGACAAAAACCCATAAATCATGCCTTTAATTGTGAAGCTTGTGTTTTTGTGTCAGAGATGTGTCAATCCAACTTTTTGCAATTTACCATAATTTGTGCTATAATGACTTGCATTATATAAAGTGATATTCCAAATATAAGGTTCTACATATATATCTAAATGGGACTGGACATCTTATAACACGGTTTTATACATAGAACAAATGTATCTAACAAACTGGTTTTGTATGGCATTTTGTATTGTAGCTATTCCTGGTCAAGTGTGACCAGGCATTATTTCAATGTTGTGTGTTGATGTGTCAATATATGTGTAATATGGCTGTTTCAATAATATTTTATTTTGTTTTGTTGTGTTATATTTCATTTCAATACAAAAACTGAAAGTGCAAAAATGACAATGCACCAAATATTTATTGTCCGGGTACAGGTTCCCGTACCATGGTACACACGCCTACATTTTGTTAATTTTGAACAGACCCAGGCTAGCTGTTTCCGCCTTAATACATCCATGGATTTCCTGTATTCAGTCTTTATGCTAAGCTAAGATAACTTGCTGTTTGCTGCAACTACATACTGTATCGTACATGACAGTGGTATCAGTCTTATCCCTTAACTCTTGGCAAAAAAAAGTCCGAAAAACGGATGTTCTCTGTGAATTTAATGTAATGATAATTAATCAGAGGCCCATATTGGGGCTAGGTAGCTAGTTAACCTTTGACAGTGAAGACATATGACAAAAACAGGTTTATTTTAACTAAGGAATATTTCCTGCTGCATGCCTTTTTTGTGGGTGCTAGCCACTCAAGATAAACCAGAGTCTCCTGTCAAATGGAGGATCGGAAGAGGCCACAGATTGAGCCCATACTGAGACAACCATATCATGCTTTGCTCATAGGAAGTAGGACTCTACTGCTGATACCATGTAGGAGAGACATGACAGGTAAAGTCAAATGAATGTGAGTTCACAACTATTGTTCTGATTGATCTGCTCAAAACTATAGTTATTAAACTTTTTGTGGCTATGTAGCATCATCAATGAGTGATAGCATACAGTAGGCTGTGTAATTTTAATTACGATGTTATCTGGATTAATGTGATTGATGTAATGAAACCACACAAGGACGTGATACATTGGTGTGTGTAAATATAGTGGTAGACATACTGTAGAAGGAAAACTGCTGGGTGGTGTTTGTGCACCCGTCTACAGAGCCACAGTGGTACCCATTTGTCTGTCACACAGGTAATAAAATGATACATTTTAAACTATTTTATACAGAATAATCCTAAAGGCACGTTCTCACTGCTTGCATGAATCCTAGTGGGACTTCCCTTCTGACACTAGCTGTCACCAATGCAGTAGTTTACATTTGGTACACTGTAAGTGCTGCTGGTGTCACTATGGGTGGCTCTCTTCATTTTCCAGGTCACCGCTGCGTCTACAATCCATTTGCTTAAGGAGAGCAGAGCAGCAGTTTGCTTATAAGTGATCTGATGTTTTGCATGTAAAATATTGTGTGAATTGAAGGTCAACATAGGACTGGACCATATACAGACTCAACTCAGAGGACAAGTGGATTGAAGAATACTGCTTCAAAGCCTGGATGATGACTCATGATGGGGTTTCCCTTTGCACAGCTGGTTGTTTAAGATGAAAAAGTCAATATTCTGCGGCTGTGTTGGATCCTACTTAACAACGTACTGCAATGTATTGTGTGATTGTGGCCGTAGTGGTGAGTTGCTCCATTGTTTGGGGACAGATTAATCAAGGCATGGACAATGAAGGTAAACAACAACAAAGTTGTGGG
Source organism: Lepomis gibbosus (assembly GCA_029875015.1). Lineage (NCBI taxonomy): Eukaryota > Metazoa > Chordata > Actinopteri > Centrarchiformes > Centrarchidae > Lepomis > Lepomis gibbosus. Next base: position 9,704 of record JAPMOB010221560.1, on the reverse strand, counting down.
TAAACAATAATGTTGGAAGTCTGACCGTCATCCTCCTCCAACACCACAAACCTTTCTAACACACATTCAGTCGCTGTAGCCATATTCTCTCGCTACTGTGACCACTGAATTGGAAGCAGACAGGAACTTTAGTGCTTTTACTTAGTAGTGTGAACACAGAGTAAATCCTCTCAGAGCAACTCTAAGACCAAGACCACAAGGGCATAAAGTTAGCCCTCTCATTTGCCTGCCACATTGTTATTTTCTGCTGAATATTGTAATGTAAAAACATAAATATCAGGCTGTGTTTCTAAAATGCTGCAGAGAAGGTTGCAAATAATTTGGGTACTTATTTAATGTCCATCACAGATGCTAAAACAGTCGGATTAAAAATAATTGTCTTTTATTAAACAAAAATACAAAACATTCACTAATTTCCAACTCATTCAAATGTGAAGATTTTATGCATTTTCTAGATAAGAGCATTTTAAATTTTAAATTCTTTTGGATTTTATGCAGTTGGTCAGATGTCACATAGACCTCTGGAAAATTCTAATGGTCTTTCCCCCCCCAATATTTTAATACTTTATAAGTATCGTTTGTATACTATTAACTGACAGATAATTCATAATGAAAAGTATTTGCAGCCCTTCCTGTTTTTCTTCTCCAAACTTACTGATATTTTTTCTATTTTGTGTACTACCTTTAATGCAGCTTACTACTGTTGTAAATTGTAATTATCTGACCCACGAAGCCCCATACAAGGATAGTGTCATTATTTTAGCCAGAAAGGTCAGTTTTACTCTCTACACTACACTTTGAAGAAATGCAAACTCAATATAAACACTGACTGTAGCTAGCCAACCGTGATGGAAACATTAATACATTTCCGGCCTATCCACTCCAAGATCCTCAATCACCACTAGCATTCAGAGTTTCTCCTCCATGTTTCAATAACAGTAATTACAGCTGTCACTGTTCTGGATAGAGTGATGGTCAAGCCAAAGAAAACTGATAACATGATTCTGCAGTGATTAACGCTTTAATGAAAATGTACAGTAAACCCAATGAGCACAAAGCAAGCATCGGCATAACAGATATTCCCATTATCAGTCCAGCATTACTCTTCCCATTAACTGTGCAGTGCCTGATAAATACAAGCAGCAGTAAGATAACCTCCACCTGCCATTACATTGAAGAAGAAATCTCAACCGTTGATTATTTTGAAATAGTATCATATAATCACAGAATGTCCTGGTGCAGGTCAAATGAAGTACATTTCAAAGATGAACGACATAAAGGTTAATTCTATGTCATTTCGTGTGTAGTATTACACTTCTGAACAGAAAATGCAGGCCATAACTCTATTGCCACTTCAGTGGCACCTTCAACCATTCCTCCTTAACAGTGTAAGGAAGAAAATGAGCCAAAGAGACTGGAGCAGAGCGAGAATGTGCTTTAACAGGATAAAATGATTTACAGGTATGAGATTCCCATTAGAGTGTGCTAATTGTTTCCACACCATTAGTGACGGTTATCTAATGAAGGATATTTAACCAGCCGCTGTAGTATATCACACAGTTCCTCTCCGGTTAAAGTGAGAAGCAGTGGACCCCAGTCTATGCCCTTTCCCACTGCACCACCATAGTCGCATGTAGATCATTGGATCATTTCTACTGGACATCCCAACTAATGCAAACAGTTGTTTGGTTTATGGGGCTGTTTTTTACCTTTCAGCAGACTTACAAAAAGGTCATGTAACTTGTAAAAACACAAGCATAAATTGGAATAAGAAAAGCAAAGCCACAAAAATGGATCCCAATGTCCAACTGTGCTGTGTAAAATCTATACATTTAAAACAATGTAAAATACAGTAAACAAGCCTGCATTTACTTGCAACAGGCGGGTTTCAGTNNNAGACATGCTATGAGATATGTACACCAATCATCTTAATATTTAAGATCACAGACGCCCATCAAGAAATTAAGGTTCAAACATTTTTCTAAAATGTTTTGCTCCACCTTAAGCTTACAATTAAGGGTTCAGCTCCTAAGAACGGACAGGAAAATATGCGAGAATAAAAATGATGCAAGCTTTAGGCTGGAGAGAACCACTGTCTGCTCCAGATGTCAGTCAATGTTTAAAATGTATGTGAAATTTCATAGCAGGAACAATAAAAAGCACTGTTATAATGCTTGAACCACTGAATAATATCTGAACTGTGTGTATGTAAAAAAATGATCAGAGCATGTCAGTCAGGTCCAGGATCAGCTGCCTCCTCCATACTTCACTCGCTGCTCTCTTCCAGCTCCTTTTTCAAGCTGCAGTGAAAATAATACAACCTCAGTGTTAAAAAGCAGACATTTAAATATAACAAAAAAAAGAGAATGAAAATAGACTTTACAAATGCTCCAGTTACCTTTTCAAGTAGGCGTGCACATTATCAAAGCCGTGATATTTAGCCAGATAAACCAACACTCCTGTAGCACAGCGACCGTCTCGGGCCCTACAGAAGCTGCAGTTACAGATCCCTCTGCACGGTGGGCACTGCCACTCCTACCACAAACAATTAAAATGAAATCAGTCAGACCTCCCTAACACACACATGATCAAATGTGAATACAATCTTTATGTACATTTAGGTACTCACCGGGTTCAATAGAGCATCACGGACCTCCTCTCCATAGCGGTTACGGAGACAGGGACCGCAGAACTGACCCCTCACCCCTACACACTCTGGATTACGGCAATTAGTTTTTGTATCGATTGTTTTCTGGCGGCACTGGTGGCAAGTGGTTCCCTGAAATAAAGAGAACATGTTTTATCTCCAGACAAAGACCTTGACAAACATATGCATATGCTCAAATCTTTTCAGCTTTACAGTGAATGTGGGACCTACAGTGGAGCTGTTGTAGACCTTCTCCCGCACGTTGTTGCAGATGCTTTGCAGCTCTGCCTCTGTGATGTCCTCCACAGGCCGCACTACATGAGGGATGGCCTTGGAACCATTGAAGGAACGGCGACGAGGCTGCATATGAAATGAATGTGGTTAATCAGAATGTGATTAATCCCCATAGTGTGTGTGTGTGTGTGTGTGTGTGTATATACTGTTTTCGATCTGACTTACTGGCTCATCATCTTCCTCATAGTATCGGCTTTTGCGGACTAGGCTGAACTTGTCCTCAGGCTCCTCCTCTGGGGTTGGGCTGGGGGGTCCATCCACCAGTGTGCGGGACCGTGTGTGGGGTCGAGACAAGCGCTGCGGGTTTCTCCTACAAGCTCCTGGAGTTCCCATGGACCGCCGAGGTGCCCGTCGAGGCTAAATAGTTATAGTACCAATTAATACAGAGCATTGATAGAGCAACATGTGGACAGATTCAAATATTTATGTTTATCAGGTTAACCTACCGTAGTGGAAGCAGACATTGCCATCCGTCCAGGGAAAAGTCCAGGTACTTTGTTGAGCTCTGCCATGAGCTTTGCAAGCTAAAATAAATAATGAATGAGATACAGCACAATGAAAATGGAGGCTGTTCTGGTCAAAGTTCAGTTCATAGTACCAAACAATGTGAGGCAGCAAATTGTACCATTGCTTTGTTTTCCTTAATATTCAGGGCTCTCTTGTCCATGACGTTCCCCTCTTCCTCTTCCTCAGAGTCAGAGTCCTGGACTTTAGTTTTATGAAGTGGTTCGGATGCAGGCCTCTTCTTGCCTGTCTTCTTGGTTGGGAATGTCATGGCAACCTTGAGGATGTTGGACCTGCGGCCACGTCTTGGAGGTTCAGAGTCCACTTTCTGAAAGAAAACAACTTATGGTTAGAAAAAATTCTGTGGCGTCTCATGAAGTTCTGAAATATGTTGCAATTGTATAAAATTGTATTTCTTCTAAAAACTTACCATGGTCTTCATCTGACTGTTGAGCACATTCTCCTCAAACCCGATGCATGAATCTTCCTCTAATGTAGCCTCAAACACCTGGGGTTTCTCTGCCATCCTCCTCGTCTGTCTTAAGCTGCCCCTCTTAACACAGACACAATCTTCAGATAGTGCCACAGAGACCTTACACATTCACCACCATTTGGTAGGAACAGGGTTTTACTTTATAGTATTTTATTGTTACCGTGTTTGCAAAGCCTCCATCAGAGCCAAAGCTATCACAGCTGTCATCGGAGGAAGAGGAGGAAGTCTCCATGGGAACCAGCGGTACACTGCGGAAGCTCCTCAAACTCATCCTGGTAGATGGAGGCTGGGCCGCCAGTTTCTAGCGTAGGTCAGTTTGGAAAGCATGTCAGGCTTTTTATAACCAGATACAAAAGTGCAGGGGAAGGTTTCTGTGCCTGTATTTAATACAGTCTATCAAACTACATTGTTAATATGTCTCCTGAGGATACTAGAGAAGAGACTGAGACCATCAGGTTGTGTTACAAAGGTACTAACTTATGAATTAACATTTATATGATTTGCATTTTTGAGATCTTGTTTGCTAGGCTTTAAATGAATTGTGGTAGGGACAAAATAATTTACTTCTATTATCAATTAATCAAACTATTCTGACCTCAATAAAATGTCAAAACCTTTTTTAAATGGCTAAAGCCCAAGCTGACATGTTCAAACTTTATTTTGTCAAAAAACTGGCTAAAACAAGAATTAATTTTAACATCTCTATCATAGAATCTTAAAAACAGAATAAATCAGTGTTTGATTTTGCTGAGAAAATTATTTGATTAACACATTTACGTTTCTTTTTCTGTCATTTGATGAATCCATTCATGCAAATGTTTCAGTTAGCCAAATGTAACCTTATATAACCTGGTCCTGTATATTTCAATACATTTATGGACTTAAGCCATCATAAGTTATGAAACTAACATTAAAGTTACCACCCTAATAACATTAACGTTACCGAAGAGGGTGGCGTAACATTAAACCTAACTACTTAAATCATTCTTTGTTAGTTGGATATAAAATCAGTTTTCGTGCGTGCCCAGCTTTGTAAGTTAGAAGTTAACGGTGAACTTTGAAATACTGAATTAAAGTTAGTAACCATTTGAGAAAATGCAGGACTTTATTGTAATGTTACTGTAACAATATGGTCGTAAAAGGATATAAAAAATAATTTAAAAAACAAACAAACAACAACACACTATTACTTAAAATAGATTCAGTTTTTTCTTACCTTGGAGCGTGTGGCTGGCATTTTCTTCAAATACTTGTCTTACACTGCAACTCTCAAACACACCGTGCAGCAGCTCTGCGGTGAACAATGCAGAACCTGCAGCTGCACGCAGCCCACTCTGTTCATTTCCCGCGCCACCGGAAAGTCCTGACAGCTGCATAAAATGTAGTCAGGTAGTTTAACAGAAAAATAAACTTTCTATGGAAATATGGGGGCAAAATCATAACTGAAACTCGTTAATAACACTTTCACATGTGTTCGATATTTCTTGGAATAATCAAACTTCACAAATTCACTAATTTATAGAGCATTTTGGGAAGGACAGCGGTGTGTCTTCCATGTACTTTGCCGTGGCGCGAATATTTTTCTTGTTGATTTGCATACAAGGCGGGTAAAATGTTGAGCTCTTTCCAACTTTGTAATTATTAACAAATCATATCTTAAAGGTGCATTGTGTGTGCTCAGACATGGTTCAGACTTAAGTTAAGCAGTCACTTTTAAGATATAATAAAATATATGTATGTGTATATTTGTTCAGACGTGTTCAGTTACTCTTGTGTTATTGATAAAGGCATTCAAGGAAGATTTATTGGCAATTGGAAAAGAATATATAAAAATGTAATTTACTAAAGCTGACAAACAGGGAATAATAAAAGGTATCAGACTAGCTACAAAAATGAGATAAGACAGGAAGTGGATTTGACTGAAGCACAGTAACAAGGCTGTGGTGGAGCACACCCATAGATTGTATAAAAAAGGGCACACCAGGACAAATAAAACTTGCAATCTTGGATTTAACCATTGTCACACATTTTTATTAGCCTGACAGGAGCCAGTTTTTAAATAAACACATGGTACTATTTATACATATATTATAGGCATCAGTGTGATTATCTTACAGTATGCAGTTCATGTTTGAACATGCATTATGCAGACATACGTAAAACCATTTCAGTGCATAACATGTTCAGGATACAAGAAGCTGTCAGTTCATGTGTGGCCCACATGTTCTTCCGCTGATGCCACGCCCTCCCCTGCCCCCTTTTCTCTGTCGAACTCTGACTTGTTTATTGTCCTGACGTGGTAATCTTTTCTGTCGCTCCACTTTGATCCACCCTCCATCGCTGGCTTTGGCGCACTCTTTTTCCTCACCAGGGTTTTCTGTCACAGACAATATACCTGGTATACTTGGTGTGACACTGTAACTGTTGGATTGTGGCCGACCTGGCTGTCGGGAGGATTTGCTGGTTTTATTATGAACATAGCTACCTCTATTATTGGTCCATGCATTTCCCCTACCCTGCCCCCCTCCCACAGATAATGTGTTGCCAAAGTTGTTGTTTCTGCGGCGGTCATGCACTGATCCAGCACTGAGCGGGCGCTCCCGTTCCCTCTCCGAGGCGCTTTCTGACGTTGTGCTGGAAGGGCTGCTGCCCTTTGACCCAAGATGGAGCGGGTAGAGTTTTGCTGACAGGCTGGCAGTTGGCGAAGAACTGCGTGAATCGATCCAGGGAGGTACATGGATGCGGTTTGGAGAGCGACGCACAGCTGCAGCATAAGAAAACCCATGGCTTTCATGTGCAGACAGGAAGTGAGGCAGAGTGAGGGGATCAGAGCTTGTGAAGGCAGTCAGAGCAGCAGTCGTCTGCAGAGATTTCTGGGTCATCATTTGCCTCTGCCTCCGCCTTACGTTGTACATCCATATTGGATCAATATCTAAAAAAGATGTGCATTGATAAAAACAGGATCACATTGTGTTTTAATACTGTTCAATATATTTGTGATATCTTGAATTCATAGGAAATTCTCCACCAACAATATTTATTTGTCCTGCAGTGAAAACTTTTGCTTTGGCACTCTTCAGGTCAAAGACAAAACAACTATAATTAAAACCATTACCTGAGTTAGACTTGTCCCCGGGATTATAGTCTATGTCAGCTGGTGCTGTTTCGATGACGAGCTCCACAGTCTTGATCTCATCTTGTGCACCAACAAGACTCCACGTCACTGGACAGCTGTGTCTGGTAGACTTTGGTGACTTGACATCATTCTGCAGTGTCAGGTCAAAAAAGAAGGACAATATAAGGATATTTAGTATGGAAAACAATACACTTGTTGCACAGGGTTCTGTGATTGCCTTTAATGCATTATCAAATGTATATTTCAAATGAAGGATGTTTAGATTTGCATTGTTTTATGAGGTGCCTCCCACAGCTGCTGAAATGACTCACCTCATAATTGACTGTGTAGTCCACTCTCTGGTTCTGCTGTATTCCAACAATCCATTTGTCCATCACAAAAGGCGGCTGCATTGCAATCACAGTAGTTCATTAAAAACCTCTGACTATGTCGACCACAATACAACAATCCTACAGGTAAAATGCACCGTTTAGCACTAACTGAAATATGAGTGGTCTTGTCATTTGTGACTTGTTAAGGTAATGCATTTCTGACAACACCTTAGTCATCCGCAGGATTTCCACATCCTGTCGGTTGGCATTAAAGATGACATCTTTGATGTAGGTTACTGCGACATCATCTCCATCTAGTTCCATATACATTTTCCATTTGCAGTCCTGAAAGAAAAGAGCTAATGGTGAGATAATGTAAGTTTGGTCTGGGAGACTCAGAAACTACACCTGATGTATGGAAAAGTTTATAATTGCTGGATTTTGTGTGGAGAACTTATTCTTGTATATAAACCAACAGCACAACCTAGAGGTCGTTTAATGGTAGTGGCAAGTTATTGGCCACAAAGCCTCATATAGTGGGGGAGGATAGAAATTATTGCATAAAAATTATACATGTATAGCAGGGGGACAAAAAATGAGAAATTTAATATGTTTATACTATATATGAAGCAGAGTAAAGGCATTGCGAAATACCTTATTTAGAGAACTGATCTTAAGGGAAATCATTTCTTCACTTTACTATACTATGCATTTCAAAAAAATAACAGAGAGAAAAAAGCAAATTATAACAATAGCAAATATTTTTATGTAGACATTGTGAATTCCATCTCAAACATTTGATCTTATCATTCTCTGTGGAATCCAGGTTGAATATTTTGGTCCATTTCAAGTAATAAGGGTGAAGGATGAGTTGCTGCATGCGGGACACATCAAATCCTCTCTAGGAGGCACAAATCTGAACAATTCCCCATCCCTCTTCTCCTGCATACAGAATGCTGACGAAGCAGTAATGATTCTGCCAATCCCCAGAAGCGGGCCACGAAACCACAGGTCACTGCTTAACCACGCAGGGTTCATGGCACAGGCCAATCCATTGTGTAGTGATCACAGAGAAAGACATCAGAGGAGTGGCACTAACACACTCGTCTGAGGAGCCCTCGCCCTCTCCTGCATTGTCCCCAGGGGCTGGAAACGGCTCAAAGGGGAAGCTTCAGCAAGTCTCTGGCTCAGAAACACACCAGTGGCCCCGCGCTGGCCTGGTGTCTGCACTGGACGGTCACACCGGGGCTCCCAGGTCCATGCTAGTCTAATCACTCCAGCAGAAACAATGTCGGGTAATGATGCCTAGGACCCGAGTGCGTCTAATGACAACTCATACATAATTCAGCACCTTTCACTTGGCTGCACGGTGATATCCTCATTAGTAGGGGACCCTCAGTGGCTGTCAGATGGTGGCCGCACAATCGCAGGCCCTCATTTTGTCTTTGAGAAGTGCAGCTGCTTCCATGACATCGCCAGCAAAGAGGGGCGAAGAAAAAAAATTCAGTGCGGGTTTGTTTTATTTAGTGCAAAAAACCTTCCAGTTTGTAAAAACAAGGCTGACACGGAACCTGACACCAGGCAGGGGAAAATAATTAGCTCTCATTTTCTCAGCCTCCTGTTTCCTTCTCCCTGCTGTGTTTTCTACCCACTAAACCACCACATGTCAGAAGAAATGGGAGGCAATTAGCAGGCTCGTTTCAGCCCTGCCGAACACACTGAAAGAGGACTATTTATGATGGGACAATGAACAGCTGAAAGATTAAATAACGTTTGCCTTTTAAAAAGAAAATGACTTCTGGCTAAATGGGCTATTTTTGATTAAATTCAAACAGCAAGTGAAGAGCCACCCTTTCTCCACAGTTTGAGACCCTAACAAAGGGCCGTGAGCAAGTCGAGCTGGATGTGGTACATGGCTGAGAATGAAATGTTTATTTGTCTGGTTTTACACATGTCTAGTGATGCCTTTAATGGCCAGTGTAACAGCCATTATCATGAGTCCTCAGAACAAACAGCTTCAGCACAAGGAGGTTGATTTAATCACGGCAAAAACGCAATTCTGTGCATCCATTTGCACGGTAACAATTATTGCCAAAAGTATTAATGTTAACAATTAATAACAACCCTGATCAATGCAGACAACATTTATATGTGATTGTCCTCAATTTTTTGGATGCCCTTCACAGAGCGGATGATGATCTACATCAGATGCTCACAGCTGCAGAATATGTTGATGCAATCTGTGTGTGTGTGTGTGTGTGTGTGTGTGTGTGTGTGTGTGTGTGTGTGTGTGTGCGTGTGTGTGTGTGTGTGTGTGTG
>JAPMOB010221557.1:0-22039 GCA_029875015.1 Lepomis gibbosus | reverse complement strand
CACACACACACACACACACACACACACTCTACAGGAGCTGACAGTGGAAATGTGAAATGTTTGTTATTATAAAGATGGCGATTATTAAGACAGAAAGAATATGGTTGAAAGAATGGATTAGCATATGCAGGTAGCAGGGATTGTCTGAGCTACAGAGAGAGTGGCAGGTGAGATAACAGGTGCAGCTCCCCAACACCCAGTTAACTCCTGACTGCGAGGTTCCAACTCACGGACGGACGGTCACATTACAGAGTTGTTTTAGCTTGAAATAATCCCATACTTTGGACACTTTCTTCTTTGTCCCTCGCTGTTTTCTCTCACTTCCTCCACTTTGCAAACAGCACCATCATAATCATGTCGTGTTCACAGCGCGATGTGCGACAGTAATAAATGTCCCTGCAAAACACTGTGCTGTATTGTTACATGGATTAAACGAATCATTGATGCAAAGAATTTCTCGGAGCATTTTATGAATCGATTTTATCGATGAATCGTTTCAGCCCTAGTTAGAACCCTTTTGGTTAATTCATGCTTTTCTGTTTTTTCTCCTTGCCGTTACCAGCACTGTCAGTCAAATCTGATCAGATCACACCCACACAGCAATCCTGTCTCCTAGAAATTATGTTAATTTGCATCAACAAATACAATTTAAAGGCCATAATGCTGCCCACACTACATTTTTTTTATCAATTAGGAAACATTGGTAATTAACAAACCTGGCAAGTCTTAAAATGTCAATACTTACATCAGTAAAATGTTCCCTGAAAACTTATTTTATTTAAATTCAAACAATATCCACAAAAAAAACTGTCTACTTTTGCTTAGGCACTCACAGCATGTAGTCCATTTAATCCCCTCTGCCACAACATCATCTCTGTCCAATCCCAAATCAAGCACAGGCAGGAAGAGCACTTCAACAGGACTTAAGTCTTGCGGGTGTGCTCAGGTGTCACCATCTACCCAGAATCCTCTGTGGGTGGAGGAATGAGGGAGCTGTGATGGACGAGATGGAGCTGAGGACCCTTCAGGAGTGCAGTGTTCCATTAGCGAGGCTGTGATGTACTGCTGCTCCTCCTCAATACACTCTCACACACGCACTCTTTCTGAAACCACCATTCAAGCCTGCAGAGGAGCACGATGTCCCTCTTCATTCAGCTTCTACGTACATTCATTTGGACAAAACCAAGCCAAAGAAGAAAATATGTACATTTTGCTTTAATTCACATTTTCTTAAAATGCTGGCAACCTCCTTCTTAGAAGTTTCATTATCTTTAATAACTGTCATTTATTTTAGTTTTTATTTTGTTTGGGTTTTTTTAGGATCTTACTTTGAAATTAAGTCCTTTAATTCTATTGTAGGTACAAGAGCTGTTGGATTTTTATTTTATTTTACACAATTGCGTTTACACTCCCTGCCAATGCTAGCAGTTGGACTCCAGAGTCGTCCTTGAACATGCCTGACCTCGCACATCTTCATTCTTCACAAGCAGCAAATCAGAGGACAGTCTCCGGCTAAACTGCCCTCCATACAGGAGAGAAAAAAATTCTCACAGGCAAAATACAAAAGTCTATTCACTTATTCTCGAAGGACGGCCAAAGAAGCAGATAAGCTTTGTTTGGTGCAAGGTGGCTCTTGGCTGCAGCTGGGGAGGCAACACACTCTTTTGTCTTCATGCACAACCAACTACCAATATGGTTTTGGGCCCGAGGGAGCGAGTCAGAATGAATATGACAGGGAGGGAAAAGTAAGTGCGAGTCACTGGCAGGAACAGAGGAGGATAAGAGATCATGAAGGTGTGACAAAAGACGGATGCTGACTTGGAGGCATGGAGAGGAAAAGTGAAGGAGATTTAAAGACAACAAGAGTGAAGATGAGAAAGTCAAGGAGAAAAAGCTTTGATGCCGTCTTTGTTACCACACTTCATAAAGTCTGATGACAGATGAAGCTGATACATTTCTCAGAGGAACCCGCGAGAGCAGCACTTTGTAGAAGAAGAGAAACCACGGTTAAACCCACAGAGTAAATCAACAGCTCTGGTTGGCAGCCAGGCGCAGCTAAAGAAGAACAGCAGCGAGGTTTTGTTTACTGTTCACCAACATTAGCCACCGCCTCAATTAATCATGAGCAGTCTGCTAAAAGCAGATCAGATCTGTCTGTTTGGTCGGAGTTCATTCAGCCAACAATCAGCCCAGCGCGTATGCTCTTTTTCAACCAGTCTGTTTTGGATTCACACATTTCTTCACATTTATAACAATGGAACTCCACTGATGTGGTTGCAGGGTTTGGTGCCTTGCTTAAGGGCAACACAATAATGGCTGCAGAGGGAGGGGTGAATGTAAATCATGTAGTTTCAGCTTTTTCCAGCTATTGACGCATCCACATATGCTTGTAGACAAAGTTTCCAGAAAACATTACATTTATTCATTTAGCTGATTCTTTTATCCAAAGCGGTCACACGCCTCGTGTGCCACAGTGGGGACTTGAACCCAGGTCTCTCACACCAGAGGCATTTGTCTAATCCACTGTTCCATCACCACCCCAAATTCTGCGTCACCATGAGTTTGATGGTTTTCATGACAGCCGTTCCCAGGGCAACTGTAGCTAATTAAAACAGATTCCTTGAGTTATTAAAACTACAGTATGCTCTCAGCATGCCACTAACTATGCTATTTAAGCTCAGCCAAAGATCATTTCTTCACAATATAACTCATCTGTAACTCGTATCATTCTGATTTTTGAAAACAGAGTCTTTTCTATTCAAAGAGACAAGTTATTCAGCAGCCAGCTTATTAGATGTCAAGCGTGAAAAAAATCCAGTAAACACTGAACAGTAGTCCGAATCTCCCAGCTGTCAAATCAGGACCTTCAGGAATCAGGTTTGCAAACGTTAGCTGAAGCAGATAAAGCACAGAAATGTCTGCAGTATCTTTTGGGTCAGTCAGATACAAAATATTGTCAGATGTGACTTGTCAGCAGCTTATCAATAACTAAGAAGACACTTTTTAAGGTCATGATTATAATTGAAAATGAATGAGTACTGTAAAACAGTTAAACTACCAACATAATCTTACTACATATTAGCTTAGCTTGAATTGGTAATGTTACCTACAGAAAATTAAATAGGTTTACATTTAATTTGATTTCTCTCTAATAGAAAAAAATGACCTCAGGAGGACCTCAAAAAACGGCACATGGGAAAAGTTAGCCTTCGGGGCAATGTGTCAGAAGGCCTTACTACTAGGTTAGGTTTAGGAAAAAGGAAATGCGGAAACCCCTGAAGGCAAACTTCCCCCAGGTGATTATTTTATCTGATTTTGAAATGGTTAGAATTTAATACTACGTTTAATATTACCAGCCTGGAGATTCATTTATAGAAAATAATCATCATCATTTGAATCACTTGGTGAGAAATACTGTACTCTAATTTCCTCAAACCAATCTCCCTGTATGCGTGTACTTACTTTGAAGAACCCTTTTAATTAATAGAACTGTACTAACCACATCACTATCCAAATAACTATTAAAGCTCTGGGTCTTAATGATGCGCTTCACTCCAGGATCAAGCAGAGGGGAAGGATCTTCCTTTGTAGTGTCCTGGTAGATGGCCAGCACACGGGTACAGAGGATAACATGGTTTACAAGGAGATATCTGACTCCGCCTGGCAGCCAGAGACTGGAGCAGAAAAGAAAAACCCAGACAAGAGGCAGAAAGGGGGACAGAGAAAGCCAGACAGGCCAAAAGAAAAACAAAGCCAATTAAAAACGAAGGTTTTAGAAACAAAAGGGTGGGGGAGAGATGAGAAGTTTATAAAGTCTGACAGGAAGAGAGCGAGAGAGAGACCATGAGGAACAGTCTGCAGGAGAGGAAATGAGACCGAATAAAAGTGAAAAACAGGACAGACAGATGAAACACAAGAAAGAGGAAGGGTGAAAAACAAAAGAAGATGGATGGCAAGATTTAACAGACGTTCAGACATAGAAAACAGAATAAGAGAGAGGTGAGGTATTCACACTGGAAGGGTGACAGTGGCCTTGTAACCAACAGCTCTGTGGTTTAAGGCAGTGACTCCCCAACTGGTCTGTACTGGACAGCTCCCAGTGGCCAGCAGTAAAATACTGATTATACTGGGCAGCTCACAGTGTGGATGTGTGATACGATGTGAATGTGTAGTAGGGCGTTGCTGTATAAAAAAGGCCCTACTGCTCAGTGGACTTTCCTAAAGCTCTATAATTCAAGCAAACAAGCAAATTGGGGAGAGGGACATTTGCATGGATGAGGATGCAAATCGAAAGAGGGATTAGACTATAAAGAGGATGGCAGCATGGTAAATCAGGGAGCCAGATGCAGCCGGAGAGGTGACAGCTGACCGTTTCCAGCTCGCGTCCAGACAAACCGGCTCCAGGTTGGAAGAGATCCAGGAGGAAGCTGAGGCGATAATGAGACAGTCCTCATTTCCTCTGTCCAGACCGAATAGCCAGAGGATGATGGGAGGGGGGAGGACAGGAAGGAAGGCTGCAGGGTCAAAATTGTCCAGCCAACATCCAAACAAGCAGGAGGTGAAGCGTCTGAGCAACCAGCTGCGATGGAAAAGGCCTGCAGCAAGGAAACCGAGGAGCACGGCAACATATTGTGTTATCTACAACGAAATGACCATTCAGGCTTTCCTAGACAGCAGGAGAAGGCGGTTCAGGCCTGTGGCTCTTTCACTGCTTTTCTCTGTATGATATTCGTACTTAGACAGCTAGCTCCAGTTAATTAACAACCACTAACGTGAGGTGTTTGAACTCAGGCGCTGCTCTGAAAGGGTGTTCAAAGCTGGCGTCCTCATTGATGTGAACCATGAGCACTAAAAGCTTTTTGTTTTCCCCCTTGCAGCAATCAGCCTCAGGTGTAGACTAAAACCACCGCACAAGACCCTTTAGAGGGGGTGGGTCTCAGTCCTGTGACAAAAGCATTCTGGAGCGGTTCTTTTGCGGTGATACAACTTTATACAACCTCAATCTGACAAGTCGTACTCCAGTCTGTGCTGCGCATTTCCCAGTGTGCTTTGAATACTGGGTTGGGACTGAAATAAATCAATTGATAGCAGCTAGTTGGAGAATGAAGAGGACTGACATGCACTTAGGGCAAGGTACCCAACTTTGATATGTTTAGGGCATCAATCAAAATGTTTCAATAATATAACAAGTATTTAAAATTGTATTGTAGTTCAGTATCAAATTCCGATTTCAAGTAAATGTTTGCATAGGTGTCATTCAGACTGGGGACACTTTTTGCAATGGCTGATTTTGTCCTCATCACTTTTTGAAAGCATTTGTTAAAAATGTTCTGGAAAATAGCTTCCACCAAGAAATGTTAACTAACAAATGAAAATGCTTTGAGAAAGCTTTATTTGCACTATAAGAAAACATGCAATGGAATTTAAATATAGAAGAAACAAATTAGCAATGTCTAAAAAAAGTAAGACAAAAAACAAGCTGCTCATAACTGCATTATTCTCATATATTTTTATATTTATGAATTGTCACCTGCCAGCTGAATTTCTTGTTTCTCTTTATATAAATAAAGACATCTCCACCATGAATTGGAGCAGAAATTGTGTCCAGAATGCAGGAAATGATTTGTTTAATGCTCCAAATTTTCTGGGGGAGGACCCCCAGATCTTTGGCTCAAGTCTTTCTGCATTTCAGGTTTCTGCAAAATTGTGTTAAAAATCATCCTGTCTTCTTGTGCATCGTCACGTCTCGTGACCCAAATGTATCATCACGCCTCTGATCTGTTCAGTTATGTCCCCACCACTTTTCAACACAAATTGAAATGGAACCGCTGGCCCACCCTGACCTCAAAATGCAGGGATAGAAACTTGGAGCCGAGGTGGAGAGCGTCATTAATGTTGCTTTTGACAGTTATTCACATTTTTTACGTAGCACAAAACTGTACAGATGTTGTGTAATTTCGTCATTTTAGTCCAGAGTATAAAAAGTTAGACACTGGCCTGATTTGTTTGCCATGGTGATTGTGACACCGTTGTGTTGCAGAGGAGGGGGGGGGCTCAGTTGGGGGCTCAGTTGGTGCACTGCATCTGCAGGTAAGCAGTGTTCATGCTTGACTGGAGAAGCTGGATGACTTCACCATCTCCTCACGTTTTCTCCACTAGGTGCACGCACCCAGGCAAGCACCTACACACACACACACACACACACACACACACACACACACACACACACACACCCCTACTGTACCTCATAGCCTATCTTCTATCTGGGGAAGATGACTTCACTTTTCCCATCAGGTAGGATGACTTCATTTCTGTCTCTCTAGTTCCCATGTTTTGCTCACTCAACCCATTTTCTTACATGTTTTCTTAAAATGTGATTCCATAAAATGTGTCTTCTGTTTTTAAACTGGGCAAAAACAGACAGACGACATTTCAGTTGTAAGAAAAATGCACAGAACCTGTCTCCTGTCTCTCTCTACTGTCAGCGGAAACACCAAAAAAAAAGATCTAGAAGTACAGTATGTGTAAGCTGTAAAAAATATCTGATCAGCACCATCTGTAAGTTGTTGCCTTGACAACTAACTTACAAAGAGGCCAGAGTGTCACTGCCGGAAATGCTTACAAACACTACTAACTGCTGATGTATTTTAAGGTGTTTCTGTTTTTTTGTCCACCTCCAGTTCTATAGTAAGTGTACAGTGGGGTGTGTGAATATTTATACATTAGGTGGTTAGATACACGTAAAAGACTTGGTGAATCATCTTTTGTGCTCTTGCTGTTCCTGAAATAGTTTGGTCCTCGTGAGTATTAAGACAATAGTGGACTGAGCAGAGAGAGAATTGGCTGTGGAGTTATTAACTCACAACTCAGATAAGCAGAGATCACTGCTGCTGCTGCCAGCGGCCCTGAGAGGCAACACCACCAACACCTTGCCCACGAGATAAGGGAATTACAGGGGACAAAGGCGGCAGTTTTTGTACAGTTTGCCAACACGAGCATATTGGAGCTGTGTGTGTGTCCCATTCAGGCTGCATTGTTTCCCCATCTGCAGCACCACCAGGGTAATACACAAAGACACAACAAGGCATGAATGCAGAAAGCAGTAAGGAGGAAAGGGGAACAACAGGCAGAACACGGAGCCCTGTGTGCATTCTCAAGACTCAATAAAACTATTTTATTTCTCGAGGGATGTGACATTTCAGCCAGCAGTCCTCCATGAAGCCGAAGCCAAAGCCCTAAGCTCACAGCATTTCTGCATGGCTAGATTTCTTGTTCACACATATAGAACGGGCTCATCTAATTAGATGTAGGAACGTAGTGTTGACTCAGATACACAGATAAGGGTATAATCTAAAATATATATTATCCTTTGTAAAATAATTGTGTTGACTTTTCTGGAATCCTTCCATCCACACGCATATGCTGGGCTGGTGGAAAACACTGCTGTCTGTCTATTCAGCGCTTTCAAGTACAATTTCCACATTGGAAACATGATTTTAGTGGCATGGCTGTAGGGATGGCAATCTGTTTGGACTGTCCGGCTGTTTGGGCTTTTAGTGAAATATCAGTTGCCATTGGATTCGGATACCTGCAAACTATTGACATTCCCATTAGCCTCAGCTGTACTTTGTGTTTTGTGCTAATTAGCAATTGTTACCATGCTGGCAAACTAAACTAACGTGGTGAAGGTGGTAAATAATGTGCCTGCTGCACAACAGCTTCCTAGCATTTTCATTATGTGCAGTATTAGTCAACATGATGCTCATATGCTGGCCACATCTGTGAAGTAACAGGCATTACGGTTAGAAACCAAGTCAACAAAGTAAGCTTTGGTGACAAAATGCACCTACACTGAGTAAAATAGCACTTTCTCCCTCATACAAGTAACTCTGGCTGGGCGGTGTGGCAAAAATCTTTTCAGTTTAAAGAATGATTTTTGCTCCTGAGTGAAAATTGAAGAAACCAGATGTACTATTCTTTAAGCTCAGAACATCACAAAGACTGATGAGATTAAACAATGCCTACCTGCTTTATGCTTACATTTGACTGAACTAAGCAGCTAACTCATAAAAACCTAGAGAGGCTAGATTTAAAAGCAGAATCCTTGAAATTATTTTAACCTATTTGTGGAATGTCAACACTTGTAAAATTAGCTTTGAAATTCTTCATTACTTCTTAGGTACCGTGCTCTCCAGACCACTCTTCGTCATTTGCTGCTGCAATGACCCAGTTTCCCCTCAGGGATCAATAAAGTTCATCTTATCTCATCGTGTGAAATTTCTCATCTCACAAGTATTGCTCTTCTACAATGTCAAATAGCTGGAGGCAACTCGGCAGACGTTATCACATCCCGGTCACTTCCACAGCATCAGTGCGCCTGGTGTTCCTCCACCTTCCTCATAAAAAACATGGGGCTCTGCATTGTCTGACCTGCCTTGAGGAGGGACGCCTGCTTGATTTGTTGGGGGGGGGGGTCAGCCAAGATTCCTCGAAGCAGACAAAGCAATAAATCGAAGGGGTGACGACGATGGCGGTGATGGTGTGGAGGACGAGTGAGAGAAAAAGAAGAGAAAGACGCTCCCTTAAGAATGTCAGGGTCGGAGTATCGCAAGAGCTGAGGCGCCGTGTGAACGGACAGAAATTGAGACACTGCAACCTTTCGCTAACAACCCACGCAGACACGCAAATATGTCTGTCAGCACTCTCTTTCGGGTTCTGGGTCATGTCTCCCTGTCTGGGTTGTACTTGCCCCACACTCACCCTGGAGGCCTGATGTCCAATTAGATCATACATCGCACGGCAGTAAGCAAGCTGCTACTTACTGAGGAACTGGAGCTAGGTGGAGGAAAAAAAAACAAAAAGGTGTCATTCCTCCAATACCACCATAAAGCAGTTTGTAAGGAAGGAACAAATCCAGCTGAACCAAAATTCAAGCTTAACATATGACAAAAAAAATAAAAAAATATCACAATAAAAAAATGTATAATATAATAAATGTTCAATAAATATTCAATATTTGATTTTATTCAGTTGGATCATACCCGAATTAGGACTTTTTTTTCTTCTTTTTTTTTAAGATGTCTGTAAAGATTTTATTATAATTGTTTTGGAAGTTCTACCTCAGATTTGTGATACACTATTTGGCGTCAACTGTTGCCCATAAAGAAAAGTTTAAACCACAATTAACCATCAGGTTTCTTCAACTTTCACTCAGGAGCAGGAAATAATGATTTGATACTTATAGTAATAATTATTAATATCGAAAGACATGAAACGTTTTGTCGTGATAACATTTTTGGCCGTATCGTCCTGCCCTATGTCAAAGTCAAAGCATGAGTAAAGAAAAGTACAAATCTGAGTGGGCATCCAAAACCAGCCTTCGGTACTTAACAGCGTGGGCTGTATCACGATTAGATCTGTACCAAAAGGTATTTAGGTATTTTTGATACCAAGCCCTGTAAATAACAAACAAGTGTAGCCACAGTGCAGATAATCTCTATAAAAGTGCCAGTGTTAAACCACATCACCCATAAAAATCTGTTTATTATACAATCCCTGTCCACAAAGGATTTTGGCTTTTTGGTCAAGAGCATTTGCTTTATTTTCAACTAGGACAATAAACTTGGAGGTGTTGTTAATTTAGAGTAGTTATAGAATGTATCTGAATAATTCTAATTAATATTTTATTGATGTTAAAAGCCAGACATAGCGCAGTTACTTATTAGGGGCCTTTCTGTAATGTCTTCATTTAAAAGCCTACACTTACATCCCACTACATACTACACTCTATTAACACGGCAGGTGCTGAGAATCAGAAATCATTTAGCACAATCAGCTGGTCACTAGGAAACACCTTCTATAGCCTTGGGTGGTTTGGCAAGTGTTCCACATCCAGCCAATACTCTCCCTGAACATTTGTATTCAAAATGCAGTATGTGTGTTCACTTCCTCCACCATTGTCCGACAGCTTCATGCATATTGCATGCGCCGGCGTCAGCCCTTTGCTGCAAAGGGGCTCATCCTTTGCCAACAACAAAAAAGGACCATCAGAGGAGTCCAGAGAGCAACATGCCTGTACAGTACATCAAACCAAAGTGGATACAATGCCTGATGCTGCGCTAGTCACAGAGCAATGTGCCGCTTATTGTTTCCAACACTGACCTGCAAAAACATCTCAATTTGTAAACTCAGAGCTTGAAATAAAGACGATGGAGGGCTGCCTGTTTGGAGAACTCAGCTGGGAATATGGGAAATAAAAACATTTATTTGCTTGAGACTTGCCTAGCTTGACAATTTGTAGGCAAGCACAAGTGACTTGAACTTCATTTGAGCAGCAACAGGGAGCCAGTGGAGTGGATTAAAAGGGGAATACCATGAGCTGTCTTTGGTTGAAGACCAGACATGCATTATGAACCATTTTCAGAGGGTTTTACTGTGCATGCCCAGAAGAACATTACAGCTGTCAAGGCAAGAGATAACCAGTGCCTGTACAAGGAGTTGCATACTCAGAGAGCTGATCTTTCTGATATTATATAATGCAAAGCAACATGACAAGTGACAGGTACAACATGCTTAGTGAAAGTTACTTGGTCATCAATCACAATGCTCACATTTGGAGCAGATTTTGTTGGCGAGAATGAGGTGGAGCTGAGCTAAACCAAAGGACTGGCTGAGGTCGATTTGAAGTTGAGTTTTGAGTTGAAGTAGTCTTTTATTAGCTGAAAGGTGCAGAAATAATTGGTTTCAGGCAGTTGCCAGGTCAGTAATAGGTGGTAGATTTTTCCAACAGTTGCTCAAGTGTGTTCAGTCACAGTTTTCATGGATGACATTAAGACTGGGATCAGGTAACTTTGCTGGGACCATCATCTATGCTGGCGGTTAAAAGCTGCACACTGAGATTCATAAAAATTGCCCTCATTACAGCGAATAAATGTGTAGCACTATGTTGGAGGGATGAGAAACCCCCACTGATGACAAGGTGGATAGCAGACTTGGCTTAATGTATTCATAATGAAAAGTTCATGTCTAACACAAAGCAAAGGCCAAGAGTGTTTAACACAAATTGAAACATTTAAAAAGAATTTATTTTATTTTCACTCTTTTTATTTTCATTTTCTTTATTTGTACCTTATTCATTGTATTGTCTTAAGGTTTGCATTGGATGGGTACTATCCGATAGGTATGTGCAATTATGGCCAAAATAATAATCACAATTATTTTGATCACGACTAGGCAACTGTTTCACTGCCTTTCTGCTAATGTACAAATCTTTGCATCAGAATAAGACTGGTCCTTAAAGTGCGTCATATCCTAGAATCCTAGAATATCCTAGTCTACTGAGTCCGGCCACTGCTGCGCTAAGGTTTTGTCCCGTCCTCTGCACAGCATCCACTGGAAGCGCATTTTCCAGACGCATTTTAGGAGCGGAGTGCATTGTTGGCTTGTTGTTATTTTGTCCTTTTTGTGGTTCTACCTATGGCTTCTACTCTTCTTACCAGCAATGGCTCTCTGTGACCCGGTTTTGTTCGGTTGTCTTCACAGCTGCATATCCCACAGGGAGCATTTCAGAGTCAAAGGCGTTCTGCCTGCCTGATTTTGCTGACAATGTTGATTTTGTAATCAGTGCTTTCTTTTTGCGCTTCTTCTATGATTACGTATGCAATGTAGTTTAATGGTTCCTTTTTGTCTGTTTTAACGGTGTTTTTTGTTAATTTATGATAGGGAGTATGCACAGGGTGTTTTAGTTTGAAAATAGACTGGATTCTCTATGCTGTTCTGTCCGACTTTATGCCCAGTTCCATGTGCTCTGTGCAGCCTGACGCGATTTCTGTCAGAAATAGAGTTCGCGAGACGGAGCCGAGAACTGCTTCCGACCAGCTCAGTCAGCCGCGGCGCAAAGGAAACATGCAGACTTGTGGACTTTGCTATTTACTCTGAACCCTTTATGTGGTGAACTGACTAGTTACTAGTTGTATTATGTGAAGTTGGGGGGGGCAATCCAGGAGGGGAGGGCGTGGGGGAAATGAAGGATAGGCGTTGTGAATTGTTAAAAAAACTGCTGTAAAAAATAAAAAATTTAATTTAAAAAAAACTCAATGAATGTAATGCTTTAGAAAAGCCTGCTGTGAGGACAAAACACAAGCAAAATCTGCAAGAACACATTCAGGCCCATGCACAAATGTAAATAGTATGCATACTTCACATGCATGTACACACACAAAGACAAAATTAACCACACATTTATTTATTTGTGCTGTGTTCTAATTGAATTGCCTGCAATAATGACCAAAGGTGTTTGGCATTTTTCAGTAAATCAACCTTACGATTTGTATCTTGCCCAAGCTGCCAAAGCATTTGAGGTTTACAAGCTGATTATAACGATAAGCACAGCTGCTCCAAATAAACCTAAGCGGTGCAGTAAAAAGGAGGCCACAAACTGAGCGTTCACTGCATATAAATTCAAACAGAGGCTTCCCACATCTAACATTCGCCTTTTAATCAGTGACAATGAAGCCAGCAAAGAAATGAAGCAATTCAAACAAATCCTTCCTCATGATCCCAGCCTCAACAGCGTGTAAAACTGCAGAAACAATTAATTTACAGCTTCCTCTGTTAGTGTTTGTTCTGAGGTAAAAGGTACAGGAAGAAATATGGGACCTTTTGAACTTTCCCACAAAGCAAATGAAAGGAGAGAAGGTCTACAGTCTGAACGTGCAAACATTACTGTACCGTGCACATATTTGAGATGGATTCAAATAGAGATCCTTCTTCCATTTTTCTTGAGCAAACTTGAACATGCATCAACAAAAAGTGAAGAGTTCACAGTGAAAACTAATTTTTGGAGAAAGAATGACCTATGAATATGCAAATGTGAAGTCTTGAACTAGACTTTCTTTTACTCAGAAAAGAGCTCTTCTCTACTACAGTAAGTTAGCAAGCAAACACAAACATGCTGACAGAGTCATTCTGTCTCTGGTGTTTAAAAATGAGACACAAAAGCAAATTAAAGTCCTCGGATTGGTGGGAAAAGAACAACAAAAATAGAGATCAAAGTTGTAGCGATGTGGTCGGTCTTAGAACTTGACCACAAGTGGAATTGGAGAAGTCACATCCAAGCGCGCCAAGTGATGAAGTCAACCATTCCGGGATGTTGGCAGGAAAATGACCAATTAGAAGGCGAAGAGCCGTCATCGCTCTGTCTGACAGCGAATCACGCGGAGAAGAGGGGAGGAAGTTAGTGGCTTTGATGGGCAGGTGACGAGAGATTGTTGCAGTTACTGGTCAGGATACTAAACTAGTCGAAGCAGGTTGGGCGCAACGTGAACTCTTGACTTCACACACTGAAAACCGCCGCAGTCCCGGATGGAAACACAGTCCCGGACAGGAAAAGAACAAGTCTGATTATTTTTACTCCACAACATTCACTTCTTAAGACTTGGATCATTTTCTGACCTTAAATTATTGTAATTAACTTTTCTCTTCCGGTTTTTTGTGTTAACATGAGTAAAAGTAAGCTTATGTAAGCATTTACATAATTCTCAATAGGAGCATGGATAGCGTCTCCAGTTATGATTACCATTATCATAATGACCATTATTATTAAGGAGGTGTCCAGGGACTCTGCATGCTAGGATTGGCTCAAGCTTTCACATCAGCCTGAACAAGAGGACTTCATGCGTTCTCTTGGTGCTTAGTAACTGAGACCTAGTCCAAATTCAGTCCATTTTCACTGGCACACTATGCGAGCACGGCAACACTTAACACTCATTCATAAGTGACAGGTGCAGTTAAAAGAGCAGCAAAGTTAGGTCTTTAAGGGCAGTGCAATGTGTGTAATGAGTGTGTGGGCGAATGAGAGAGAGCAAAGCAGTAGAAAGTGAGTCTGAAAGCGAGCTGTCAGTCTGCTGGAAAGTGAGGGCTGTTAGCGCTACCTAACATCCGGTCTGGAAGCTCAGCAGGACTGGACACAGCGGAGTCATGTGACTACACACACGGTTGTGTATGTGTTTCAATAACTTTACTACGTGTCACTAACACTAACTTTACTACGTGTCTCTGTTGTGCATTTTGCCTATCTGCCAAAGTGGGGGATGGCCCGACGATTTCACCCGCCACCGCTAACAATTTATCCACAGGACACTGTTTGTCTCGTTTTATCATAGGGACTGCAGCTAATGATTATTTTAGTAATCAAAGCTGCTATAGATTATTTCAACGATTCATCGACGCGTCGTTAAAGAAGTACTTTTGCTTGACGGTGAATCAATCATGATTCAGTTAAATACTAAAGTTGCTGTTACCTTGTCTGGGGCCCGCTGGAAGAATACCGGTGCTCAGGTGTCGTCGTGCTGTTGCCGAGGCAACATAAGTTTCGTAATCCCATACTTTGGACACTTTCTTCTTTGTCCCTCGCCATTTTCTCTCTCTTCCTCCACTTTGCAAGCTGCACCATCATAATGACGTCGTGTTCACAGCGTAAGCGCGACAGTAATAAATGTCCCTGCAAAATACTGTCCTGTATAGTTATATGGATTAAAAGAAGCATCAATGCAAAGAATTTGCGTCAATTTTATTAATCGATTTTGATTTAATCGATGTATCGTTTCAGCCATAATCATATCGCGATAATATCGCAAATGCAATTGATAGTTCAGCCCAACTTTTAAGCTAGCTAACTACCTTACCGAGACATGTCTTTATCATCCAGTAGGGCTGCAACGATTAGTCGACTATGTTCACTGCACTCAAGAAAACAGTTGTGCTACGGCCCGACGACGTCACAAACTAATCCATAACTCAATTTGTTGTATTTTCATCATCGATTTTTTGTTGACTATGTCGATTATTCATTGCAAATCCCTTGAGGATGAACATAAGAAAAGAGGCCAGTCCATCAGTTACAGAGAAGGCTGGCCTACTTCAGAGAGCCAAAAATACTCAACATAATCTACTATCATTCT
Source organism: Lepomis gibbosus (assembly GCA_029875015.1). Taxonomy (NCBI): domain Eukaryota; kingdom Metazoa; phylum Chordata; class Actinopteri; order Centrarchiformes; family Centrarchidae; genus Lepomis; species Lepomis gibbosus. Next base: position 7,079 of record JAPMOB010221557.1, on the reverse strand, counting down.
GTGCAATCACTTGTCAGAACAGAAGCAACTCTTACAACAGCATTAACCATTTCCAATGCTGTCTCCTTCTAAAGAGATTACCTAGACACAGAAAGGCACAAAATAGTTCCATGATGAATGAGTCTGTGGTGTGGTGAGAGTGCAAGCAGCAGAGTTTCCCCATACAGGATGTAGAGAGCCACAATAACAAACAGGCAGTGACAGACATGGCAGACATGATGAATGGATATCCATGAGCAAAATCTCCGAGCAACTCCTAAAGGCAGCACATGGACTTTAAATACATTGCCTGGCAGCATACATGGGGGTACAGATGTAGCCACTGCATGAGTCCTACTTTAGATTTAGTGTGCTTACTGAAAAAAACTGCTGGACTTCAACCTCAAGAGGAATAGATGCGAAACATCTAATTTAGCTCTCTTGTGTAAGGGATGGACTGTAAAGAAGCCAGCAAGGGAAAATCCAAACTTTGATTCGCAATGTCTATTTATGGTTCAAGAGGTGAAATTGTTTAAGTGACAAGGAGTCAGCATTTACCACAAACCATTCAACACCTCATCAGTCATCCAGCCACTTTGCTCTAGAGTAGGGCTGAAATGATTCATCGAGTAAATCGATCAATTTGATTACTAAAAAGCATTGGCGCAAATTCTTTGCTTTGTTTAATCCATATAACTACAGTATATAGCACACTGTTTCGCATGGACCTTTATTACTGTTGTACTTCGTGCTTATGCTGTGAACATGACGTGGTTATGATGGCGCTGTTTGCAAAGTGGAGGAAGAGAGAGAAAACAGCGAGGGACAAAGAAGAAAGGGTCCATAGTATGGGATTATTTCAAGCTAAAAGAAAACAAGTCTGTAATGTTACCGTCCATCCACCGTAAAGCAAAACTTATGTCGCCTACAGACGGTATCTGATCAGAAAGCAACTGATGTTCTGCCAGCGGACCACAGACAAGGTAACAGTAAGTTTAGCATTTATCTGAAATTACGATTGATTGTTGAGCTGAAGGCTAGCCAAAGTAAGCCGCAGTCCTCAGCTGTAAATGTATACACGTGCGTTTATTGTTCTCCACCTGGTTGGCCTGAGAGCTTAAACGTTACAGTCATGATGGGAGGGTGTGCCTCCCCCAAGCAAAAGAACTTCTTGAACTTTTTGCAGCGAATCAATAAAATAACCTGTAGAAGCTTTGAGCTAAAATCATCGTTAGCTGCAGCCCTACATTGGAGGTAAATATCTCGACAACTATTGGATGGAGTAAATATATTAGGTAGATTAGACTATGGGATTTTACCTTAAGAATAAATAGACTCTTAGTCTTGTCAGTTTTGTGTTGGCACTGTGGTGTTTAATCAGCTCTCTTGTCATTTCTAAGGCAATAGTTTTTGTTGTTGTATTAAGACTGCATTATATTGTGTTCTTGTCATTTTGTCCAACTCATGTATGTGTCTTACAAAAGTCTTCATCCATACGAATGTCCATCCAAATAGTCTATAATGGCCAAAACAGATTATACTTATGTAAACAGTTTATCTTTTCAAGTAGAAAGGATATGCTTGTAGTTCACTACAAGGTATGGAAAGGGATATTATGAAGTGGAAATAAATACGCACCATCTGTTTATCTATGGTCCACAGGTCTAATTTATACTTACCGGTTGTTGATCATAAACCTGTTTGGATTAAACCCAGAGAAGTGAGATGTCCAGTGGGGTGACGGAAATGCATTCCTTCCTGCTGGCAATCCCACTGGTCTGCAATCAGAGACTGGGCCAATCTACAGTGTTGTTTACTAGGAACCAGAGCCAATCACTCAGTTGTTTGTGACAGTCATTGGCAGTCTAATAACTTGATGCTGTGTGGGGAATTTTCAGGTGTCTTGCACACTTCCTCCAATCAAGTCCAAATCTGGTCTCTTAAACGTCCTTGTTTGTGAGTAATTTATCTGCTGTGGCTCTGAGCCAAAGTATAATGAACACACTAATCCATAGACACGCTTCTTCCCACTCTCAGGTCAATAAAAACAAAAGGAGGTGTCCCGATGGTTTAGGGAAAGGTGAATTCCACCTTCAGCACTGTTTAGTAATGTTGGAACAGTCTCAGATCGCACACTTTGATAGATTTTAAAGTGCTTTTAAATGTTTTGCTTCAGCTGGAACTGCAGTCGAATTTAAAATGAGGTCGACCTATATGTCAAAGAATAAAGCATAAATTGAATTTCCTAAACTGGAACTGAATTTAAATACTATTGTTTGCGTTAACTTGTATTAAACTCTTAAATATTTTAACTTATGCATTCATGTCTGTTTTTTATTCCTATATGCACTTTTATAGTTCTACATTGTCTTCTTATCATCTTGTTTTTATCTACTTAAACCTGCAGCGTGGATCCGTCCATCACTTTCTTTTTTTGACTGTAATGCTTCCACTGAAAGCAGTTGCTTTTTTATCTGGGAGCATCAGACACTTTTTATGCATGCCTCTTAGGTTTTTCCACCATAGGTTCTGTCATATTCCTAGATGCTGTAGCCTACTCCATATACGGTTGCCCCAGAGCCATGCAGAGTGAGAGCTGTATCGTCTACGTTCAATTTCAGTTCAAGTGGGTTTATTGGCATGACTGCATACAATACAACATTGCCAAAGCAAATGAACACAACTATACAATCATTAGATATAAACAGCGTTCTCTCCAATGGATGGAGGCTTCCCCTTTAGCTTTGGCAAATCAATCACAGATTTAATCCCTCCAGTAATCTGAGAAACACAGATTTTCCTGCAGGTGAAAAGCTTAATCAGCATTGTGTAAACTCATTTGGCAAGGGCTTGCATGTAACGGATGTTCATTTAGAAATCCTGCACTTTTATTGCCATATGTAAATGAGAGTTGCTAAATCTCACTGACCATCCCGTATACAAAGGTTAATGGAAGACTACATACACACCCCCACCACCACAGGTAGGCCATGGCCGGGTGGACCACCACAGAATAATCACCTGCGGTAAGGGGGAAATCACTGTTGCTATGGAAACACCATTTAGGAATCCCATGATCCCAGGCACACATGCTGCCTTCAGCCTAATTTGCCCAAATTCATACTGGTCCATCCTCAGGTTTGGTTATGAGAGCTGAAAAACATTAGCACTAATAAACCCTCAGTGTGATTCCATTTAAATTAGCAGGATTATTAAAGTGGAGTGGGCTGTATGTGGACGTGTACAGTGATTTTAGTTACAGCAAAAATGACTGCAGAATACAGTCTCCAAAATAAATACTGATTATTAACAATCAACTTTTAATTTGTACTATCTGATGCACCAACATTAGTTTAAAATTTTGTGATTTTTATCTCGAGTTAAAGCAATTACATGCTGCAGTCACAACACAAAATAACCAGGATTATTGTTTAGCAAGTTCCTTCTCCCTTGAAAACTGAACCAAGTTTACCTTGTATTTCAAAGGCGGGACAGATCATAAGACGTGCTGGTAATCCTGCTTTCACTGCCAGTAAAATGTTCATTAAGTAATGCTCCATTGGCTTCAAAGTAGTGATTCCACATTTTGGGAAATACACTTTTTCACTTTGCTTGCTGAGAGATTGATAAGAAGTTTAATACCACTGTTAATTACTGAGCTTTAGAGGTAGTATGAGGATTTTGTTAGCTCTTGACAAACTCAGGCTAGCCACTTCGTCCTGTTTTCTTAGTCTTTATGCTAAGGTAAGCCAAAAAACTCTTCCCTGTAACTTCATGTTTGACCCGAGCATGGTATCAGTGGTATCTCATCTAGCTCTCAGCAAGAAAGTGAATGGTATGTAGCGTATTTCCTAAAATGTCAAACTGAAGCGAGGATGGCAAAATGCACAGATTCGCTTAACTCATGATACCACCTGTAAATACAAAATAGTCTGGACATCGCTATGTCAAACCTTTTTGTTAAACCTTCAGCCAGTGTTGACAGTACAGAGCCACATTTCCAATGCTTGACGAATTGCAGCAATCACAAAGTCATAAAATATTCATAAACATGTGAAGTTTTTGACCACTAGTAGAGCTATAGCCATGTTTTTATGTATGGGGCCCCATTTTGCTTGTTCTCGTTCATGCGGGTGACCCAATACAGTTTCCATGTATAATGCGAATAGAGTCGCTCAAAGTAATGAACCTAAAAAGCAAATCACCTGATTCAGCAGTTCCTCAACTCTATTGAGCCCACAACCGAACTGTTTGGACTCTCGCCTGTTTCCGCAGTGTTTCCAGCCACAGCAGGCAGCTGTTTTTAGCAAACAAAGCTCTGAAAAATCCACAATAGGCTAACTGCTCAGCAACAAAATAGTCCCACAAAGCTAGCAACTAGCAGGTGAACACAGTGTTGCCATTTAACAGTAAACCAGAGCTAGAAGGTGAGTGAAATTTGGACATTCATTAAAAATATGACTCCAAATGAATGTTGCTCAGTATCAGCTGGAAGTGTAAATGGGCAACAGTTTGCTAGCGTGTTCGCCATAACAATTTTCACCATGTCAGTTTTGTTTGCAGCTTGTTCCGCTGCCTTCGAGTGGCAAAAAAGTGTTATTACAGTTTAATTATTGTTAAGGCAATACCAAAGTAGTCAAACAGATGAAAATCACTAGACTTCTACTTTCTTGTACCTCTCAAATTATCCACATGTAGCGGTTTCTGTAGATAATACAAAGAGTATGGTCTAGACCTGCTCTATGAAAAGAGCAATGAGATAACATCTGTTATTAACTGGCGTTATATGAACACAATGTAATTGGACATGCTCTTTAAAAAAACAGCAGTCGTGGTAAACCCTGTTGTACAAACCGAGCAGCATCAATGCCAGCAAGCCAATGTGTTTAGAAAGTAAAGCTTGTAGCTGCCTTTGTTGTCTGACACTGCCACCGTTGTTACATAAAGCCTATGTGTATGCAGAGAGCGAGAGAGAGAAAAGATCACATGCTGCAGTCATTAATTCATCATCTGTCATCAATCCAATAAGCCGTGCAGCTCCATGAACTCTTTGCTTTCCTCTAAGGTCGCCTGAGGACCTGGCTTCCCACAAGAAAATGACTTTTTCCTCCGTGACACAGGCTCCAAGCCCTGCTCTATTGTCAGTTCATGTGTTCTGCAGTATGTAAACAATTATCTCGCTCTACAACAACAACTGGAACAACTGGAATTGCTGAGTACACCATTAACTAATTAGCCTACTGGATAAACAATGTGGTTGTATGCGTTTGTTCAGGGTGATGTTCAGAGGCACAGACATTTAAAAGCAGTGTGCTGATGCTCTGCTGACTCAGTGTTAAGTCTGTTTTGCGGCGATGCTAAAGCAAGTGCAGCAGCTGGAAAACAGCACTGACGTAAGTGTCAAAACAGCCGTAGAGCTTGTTTCAAGAAATTGAATACAGAGGCCCGTACTCCGGGCTCATGTCTTCCAAGGACAGTCACGGCGAAGGGAAAATGGAAATACTGCTACAAACACAAACTCCTTTTTTCACCAAGCACAGCATGACAGTTCCAATAAGTCTGCAGGGAAGAAAAAACTGCATTCGCTACCCAAAGTATCACAATTGTGTGAATAAAATTAAGCCTGGGCACGTCAGGAGGGGAGAGAGAGAGATGGGTGCGCAAGGGGTGGAGCAAATTCGTTTACATTCAAACTCATGCAATATGGAGGAGGTAATAATCACTGTGGCAGTTTCAAAGTGGGTGCTTTTCAGAACAGCGGGAGAGAAGCGCATTAGCTGTTCATTAGCCAGCAGGCAGGGAGCCATGAGCACATTGATTAGGTCTGTGTGCAGCGCCAGGACTCATGTCTGTGGCCTGTGGACATCATAGAACCTCTGTCTCTCTCTGAACTGCCAATACTGCATGTTCACCTGATTTATCACTGAGGATGCATGAGCCATATCTAAATATGATACTATGGATACATTATGAACGATTTATACCATCACACAATCAGGGGTTTAAACCGAGAAACTCCACTCTGGTGCTGCAAATGTTTGCTCACTTAAGAGAGGCTAGCTTTTCCTAAATTACAATTTTCCCCAAACCAACACATTACGTCAACACATTACGCATTAGAGTAATTGAGGGGTTATTTTTGTTTTACCAGCAGTTGCTATACACACACAATCACAAAAAACATCCTCTCTTCAGGCTTGTTGCTATAACACAAACTCTTACGTGTGTCTGAAATCTGATATTGTTTTATTCACTGATCACAGTCTCTCTTTTACTGCTCCAAAGTGTGCCCTAAACTTAAAAGAAGAACTGGGACTCATTTGTGCCTGCTTAAATTAGCTTCCTTAATTTGCACATGTAATAAGGCAGTCCCAGAAGCCACTGTGACTTATTAGACGTTGTGTTTTCCTTTGCATCAAGCTATTGAGTCTGTTTGGCCTTCATTCTGATCAGAGTCATTTTGCAGTTATGTGGATCTTAACTTATGGTCTTATTTTCTGTTTAAATAAAGATGCCCTGTGGAGTTTTCTTGTTTACATGCAGTGTTTCTCACCAAAATGCATTGTGTGTACCCTTGAGACCTAACAAATGATTTCTTGAATATTTTATTTTGTGTATCGTATATATGTTTGCTAACCATAGACTGTATATAAGAAATGGAAGTAGTCATGGTGATGTCACCCGTTGGTTTGTGGACTGCCTCGAGTTTGGCTGATAGGACGTCGCCATGTCGAGTTTTTGCAACCAGGAAGTGCCCGGAAGTGATGATACGGCGGAGCTAGCGGCCGTGTGTGGAGCTAGTTCGCTTGCTTAGCTAGGTGCAACTGTAACTCACGTTAACTGTCATTTTAACAGGGCTGATAACTTTGTCTAGCGAACAACAGTCTTAAAATTAAATGTACTCACCAGAGAAAGTGAACAGCCGACTCCTAATAAGCTTTTTCAACGGTGCTGGTTAAATTTACACAGCGCTGTGGGTATGAGTCAGCTCTAGCCTGATTGACAGTTTGCTATGGTAAGGACTTGTCAATCATAGATAATCCCGCCCTGAAACATACTCTGCTTTGTGGTCTATTTTAAAATAAATGGGACCATAATTT
>JAPMOB010221554.1:0-12092 GCA_029875015.1 Lepomis gibbosus | reverse complement strand
TTTAATATTTGATTTGATTACATTAATGTTTAAGTTGAGATTTGCAAGAAATATTTTATTGCTACTGTGTAAAGGGAATATTGCTGGTAAAAGGCACCTTATTTGTTTAAAGTGGTTGCAAACCAAATGTTATTGCACTTTTGTGTATATAGCAGTTCATTTAAATCTAAAGTGTGCCATACACATGCTTTAGAATTCATTATTCAATTTTGCGCGTAACAATGCGATTAATCGCGATTAAAAATTTTAATCGTTGCCCAGCACTATTATTTATATGTTATTATGTTTTTTTATAATTTGTAATTCATCCACCATTTAAATAGCAATGCGCCAGGTACAGGCACCCCTGACTTTTAAAGGCAATGGAAGATGACACTGCTTGGTTTAAAGGTTCAGTGTGTAGGTTTAGGGGCTGCAAATTGCAACCAACTGTTCAAATCACTGCTCACGCCTCCCTTTGCCTGCGTGGAGGAGAAGCTAGGGGGCCGATGCTCTGTTGACTTTTGTCCTAAATAATTGCTTGTGGTTCTCTATTTGTCCACATTTTACGTCTCTTCTTACTTCTAATGAAGCCGACAACTACTAGTACTGCTACTACCACTTCTTCTTCTCCTTTTCTTCGTACGTATTCAACATAATAATAAAACATGCTCTGTAGACAAGTTGTCCATTTAGGCTACTGTAGAAACATAGTGGCGCAACATTGCGACTTCCCTAAGGGGACCCTTGGTGTATATAGATCGAAATAGCTCCTCTTAAGGTAATAAAATGATAACGGCTCATTATGTTAGGTCTTAATACACTACCGAAAACATAGTTGTGTATATTATATTCCTTTTCTCTCAATATATCTTCTTAAATATTCCACACTGAACTTTTAATTCATTCTAGGCGCAAAAGACACCATTAGCCATGTTTCCATCCAATTGTCATGTGAATTTTAAGCAGACTTTTGAAATGTTGCAAAAAAGCGAAATATGTGCATTTCCATCAGCTGGTTTGGAGCGAATTAACCAAGCTTCGGCAAGCGTAGTTACGTCAGTAGTTGACGTTACACATGGCTGGTTTAAACAAGATGTATGGATTCCAAACCAAAAACAAGACCAGTCGCATGGACCTGATGGCCATAGATCTTAGAAAAACAGAGAAAAACAGGAATGTGTTTCAAGCGACCAGCCAGGTCTCCACACGTTATGGAAATATCTGGCAAGACGCTGACAGCCGAAACCACTGATCAGACGTGATCAGTTCGCTACATCAGAACTTTCGGCAAAACTGCTTCCATATCCAATTTAGCGCATTAACTGTTTTTCGACAAAGGCAAAAACCACCTCAAGCAAGCGTAAATCTTTTTCGAATTTTGCCATTTCCATCAACCTTTTCTAATGCGATACTTCAAAACATGGCTTTTGATTTATTAGGAGGCTAAATACAACACCTTTGCGCCTTACGTTTACCCAGATTAAGTCCCGTTTTACTAGCAAAATTGGAATTGGACATGCCCTAAAGGCACTAAACCATGCACTATAGAGCGTTTAAATAAGGCACAAGCTCTTTTTTCATTCTTCCCATGACTATTTCCCATAACTCTACCAATGACTCATTGTACTCCTGACTTATGGTGTGCTGATATCCTCATTTGTATAATTTATTGTGTCCAGACTACAAAGACATGTAAAAGACAGAGTTTTAGGAGATTGAGTATGTCAAAATCAAAATGACCACATTGTGCAATACAGAATACTGTCGCCTGTTGTTTCATTAGCACTCTAGACGCTGATCATTTCCCTTGTCATCTCCTGAGCTTCATCTCTATCCAGTCCCCCCCACTCTTTAATTAGCAGTCCTCCACAGCTTCACTTCCTTCATACCTCTACACTCCCCATTCTTATCGGCTCGCACTTCTTCCAACCAACATTTCCTCCCCTTCTCTCCAAAACTTTCCTGTCTCTGTTGGGCAAGGTGTGAACACATGTAAGCCCACAAATCAGCCAGTAACAGACTGTGTGGGGAGAAAAATGTAGTATAAAGGTGAAAAAGCAAGACAAATAAAGTGATGACAAAAAATAATGGGGAGAATGCATAAAATGGACATAGCAGAAACCAGGCTGGCCAGGAAAGTAGAAATGCAGAGTTAAGAAGAAGAAAGCATTCTTTTGCCACATAGTATAATACAATTTTGAACCTGTGTATACCTGAAATGTAGATTAGAGGAAGTCGAGTGCTCTTCAAACATGTCTCGGATTCACTAAAGGACACTAAACATACACAAATGAGGTTGGCGTTCCTCTCTGTCTTTGAAGGTTGGTCATGACTTTACCAGATTATGAAACTCAGGTAACATGTGCTGCCCTCTGGCCTTTTTCTGTAACTGTAGCCGTCTGTGCTCTTTTACTTTTCTTCCTGTCACAGATGGCTCACGTCATAACTTCAGCCTCTTGCCTCGTGAGCTTCCTAATGGGATACGACAAGCCATCAATCAGCAGTCGAATCTACTAAAGTCACCAGGGGGAAGAGAAGGAAACTAGGCAGGAAGAGGGTTGATCACAGCTGAACACCAGTAATCTGCAGGAGTTTAACCTCTGATTGAAGCCATTGAGGTATTATAGACAGTCAAGTTAAGTACATATTATTTATGGTATACAGCCCCAAGAAAATGCTTGTTTGTCTCAGAGAGCTTTACAGTTTGCACAACATACGACTCATGTCACAGTTCATTGGTAATTTCATGAATTTGGACTGTTGTTTGGATAAAACAAGCTATTAGACGACCTCAGCTTGAGCTTTAGTGAACTGTAAAAGTCATTTTTTTTTACTATTTTCTGACATTTCATTGACCAAACAATTAAATACTAAGATACAATAATTTAAAGGTTTTTAAATTTAAAGGTTAATAGTTAAACATTGTTTGCTGCAGATCCAATATTAAGTGTAGAAAGTTAAATAGTTTCAGACAATTATATGAAAGTAGTTTAATTTTACACTTTAACCTTTCAGATATTAAACTGCTTTTCTCTGTCTTAGCTGTGAGGCATAGGTCAATTTGGATGTCATGATAGACTGAGGTTTGCCGCAGTCCGAAACTGCAAAAAATCACTTATCCAAATAAGAGCAATACAGCATAAGACTGCAATGACATAAATCAATACTACTATGTGTGTTAATGTTTGAGGGTTGGGTTGGGTTTACGTGTGATTAGGTCGTAGAGAAGTGTTTTTAACTCTACAAGCTCACAGAAGTGAAACATGCTTCAGGTACCAGTTACTGATGATTGAGGATATTTCACAGTGAGATTTTCAAAACAACACAATACTGCACTTTGAATGGCCTTTTCAAATGGTATAATGAAGTCACTTCCTTTTATAACATACATTTAAGGTCTTAGCCCCAGACAAACACGGCTGTGGTAGGGTAAAATAATTTTATTTATAATTTATTATAATTAATAATTTATATTGTGTATACATATGTGTGTGAAATTAGGATTGTTAAGAAACAGACTAGAGGAAAGACTGTATACATACAGTATAAATATATATTTATACTGTATATATACAGTGAATATATAGATCCATCCTTCCATCCATCCATCCATCCATCGTCAACCGCTTATCCTGCATACAGGGTCGCGGGGGGGCTGGAGCCTATCCCAGCTGACAATGGGCGAAAGGCAGGGTACACTGTAGACAGGTCGCCAGTCCATCGCAGGGTGAATATATAGATGAAACTGCTAATACTTCATGTCCTTCCTTGCTACTCTTATCTCTACCATGGCAATATTTATTCCAAGGATTAACCCCTTCTTTCATACATCATACATGTCATTGATAAACATGTCCCAGCCCCATCTTTGCAGCTGTAGGAATGTGTAAGGAGGATTTTGGACAGTGTCCTCCATTTAAACCAGACATGAGAGGAAAGGATGAGGAACGAACAGGTGCTCGCTGGATAGCAGAGGTTTACAGCTGATTTAAACCACATGTAAACTAAAGAATGTCCTGAATGTTGTGGTGCTTTTTTCACTAACTAACTAATGTAATACAATCCAGAGATGTAGGTGTGAGACAGCTAGTACAAGTAAATTTATTAAAGGGATAGTTCATGCAAATTACAAATAAAAAAAACATATTTTCTCATGCACTAGTTCCTCTATGGTTTCCCTGAGGATTTGCTCTTTTTAGTGCAGTTTTGAGCTTCTTCCTGCTGCCACCCCAATAAAATGAAATCATGTCACTGTTGCTGTGGAAAAACTGTTCACAGTGAGATCTGTGGATTCAAAATATAAATAATAAATATACATCTATATAAAAAATAAACAAAAGCTACCTGCATGGATAGATAGCATTACAGGTAAGATATGTTTTTCTTTGTAATTACGCTGAACTCACCCAAGTTTTAGTGGCATCTAGTGGTGAGGATTGCGAATTGGGTATAGTTGCAAAAAAGCACACCTTTGACCAACAAAACTTTCAACTTTCAACCACAACTGGCAGTAAAACGCTGCTTTTCAATTCAGTGCTGTTGTAAGTTAGTTTTTAAATATTCATCAATGAAGGACATCTAGCACATACTTAGCTTGCTTTTTAATTTTCCCCTATATATACATATCTATGTCTGGATTTGATTTCTTACATTTCTAAGTACAGTTTGATTTAGAAGTTGACATACACACCGATCAGCTATTACATTATGACCACTGACAGGTGAAGTAAATAAATAACACTGATTATCTCATTACCATGGCACCTGTCAGTGGGTGTGATATCTTAGGCAGCAAGTGAACATTTTGTTGTCATTGTTCATGCGTGTGAAGCAGGAAAAATGGGATAAGGATTTGAGCGACAAGGGCCCAATTCTGATGGCTAGATGACTGGGTCAGAGCATCTCCAAAACGCTCTGCAGTGGTTAGTACCTATCAAAAGTGACCCATGGAAGGAAACTGTGTAAACCAGGTAAGGAGCCATGGACAGCCAAGGCTCACTGATGCATGAGGTCCAAGACCGTCTGGTCTAATACAACAGACGAGCTACTGTAGGTCAAACTGCTGAAAAAGTGTATGCTGGTTCTGATATGACCAGCAGGTTGTCATAATGTTATGGCTGATCGGTGTATTTAGATTTCCACTTTCCACTGCATCCCTCCTCCTCACACAGTATGAAATGCAGCAACCCAACCATAATCTAAAGTCAGTTAAAATCAAAGGGCTTTATTTGCACAAAAGTACAATAAAGGACAATGCTGCGAAAGCATCAAGACATAACTTGTCCAAATAGTTGGACAACTCTGTCACAGAACACAATACAACATCTAAATTTATGTATATTAATTATATATATATAGACACACACACACACACACACACACACACACACACACACACACACACACACACACACACACACACACAGTGTTTCCTTTGCGTCTGTCCTCTCCTGTGTCTATGTGGGTGTCTTAGCATTTTACATTCCTAAATCACAGATCTATTAAAAGTTCCCCCTTCTGACATCATAAATTTCATCTGGACCCAGACTGTCCCTTGGGGTGGACGGTTTGGGAATGTCCCTCTCAGAACAGGATGGGAACACACAGCCCAGTACGCCAACCTCTGACCTCAGAGAGGAATAAAATAAATCAATATACAACTGGCTGGAAGCTCTCTCTGTTATTCCATTTGTCTGTCTTAAAAATACAGGTCGTTTTGAATTTTGTTACACAAGAAAAAGATAGGAAGCCTGGAGGCCAACACAAAGCTATATTACGTTTAGACTGCAGGCCTCAATGCAAAATTCCAATTTTTTTCTCAGATCCAATTTTTTTATTTGACAGTTCACATTTTTGCTTAAGCGTGGCCCATATCAGACTTCAGTGTGAATTGTCAGCGGCCTGAAAGTGACCGGCATGCGCAGTCACACACAGCAGCACGCTGTTATGTAGAAGTAAACAGAGGTTAGCTCTGGTTAGCTTCTACTTGCTAACCCTCCCAATTTTCACGGGAGACTCACGTTTTTCATTATCCTCTCACCAGTCACATTTTCCCGTGACTGGTGAGATGGAAGCAATTATGATAAGTGCTCACAACTTTCTGTTCTTTTCATTACGGTTTCTGGTGCTGTAAAACCCGAGTGCCACACCACTTACTACCTCTCTCTCTCTCCACCATGTCGGCACGGACACAAGTAGCATGGCACGTAACTCAGAAGAGAGCTCGTGGTCCGGTGGATTTCAGGTGGAAGAAAGGGAATTTGTGTGCAGATGATAGCAAGGTATAGAAGAAAGAAAGTTCATAGTGGCTCTGTCTACAGCAGGACTGTTATAACAGCTGCCCTAGAGTGACGTCAAAGTTGCATAAATTCCGATCTGAGTGTCCAGACTTAGGTCGCATTTAAAAATATCCAACATGTATCCGATTTGGACCACATATGGAAGTGGCCCAAATTTGAACTGGAAAACATCAGATTCCATGTTACTTGGCCTGTTCACACTGTCATAAAAAGATCAGATCTGAGTCTGAAAAAAAAAATCTGATTTGGGTCACTTTGGCCTCCAGTGATGTAGCCCTAGTCGAATCAATATTGTGGTAAGATAATTAGTATTTAGTCTATGGCTAAATGGACACGCATCTCACTCTGTTGCAACAAAGTTAATACCCAAAATCTCAGATGGCTTGCCCTTCTAGTGACTGTATATACAGTATCTGCTCAGAAATAACACTGGAATATAAACAGAAGGGGTTATGGTGAGCGAAGACCGATGCTATACAGTGTGAACATTATCCTCTGATGTCATCAATGTGACACAGACCACTGACAGCCCCATACTTGCACAGAAACTTCTACAGATCAGAGTGAGTGCACTTACATTCACACAACACTCACTCATGTAAACTCTTCCTGGTGAGTGTCCCTGTGGATTGCCTGCTGAGGATTAACAGTATGTGACGTTGATGAAGATGGATAAACTAAGGTTAAGGTATGCTTGAAACAAACGTGTCTTCCGAACACATGTAAGCTTCCTAATCACCAAAGGCAAAGGCAGTAAGAAAATTACTACTACTACTATTGTCACAGTGATGGACAAGATGTGATATTTGAACTAATGGGGATATTGCTGCACACTAACACATATAAGAAAACAAAGATGCATCAATGAAGATGAAAGGAGAGGAAGCAAGGAAGAAAAGAAGGAAAAGGAAAAGAAGGAAACAGTGAAGGAGGAAAAGAGGCCAAGTAGGCGAATTATAGGACGTAATGAGTAAATGTCTGACCTTTCTCTCTGAAACACAGTTAGGCAGCACCTTGCCTCAATGACCCAACTCGCTTGTTTTTCTTCGATGCATTTATCTTGGACTCATTTCCTGAAGATCCACATCCTTTTTGCATGATGCCCAAGGGGGAAACGGGGCTCAGTTCCCCTGGAGGGGTGGAGGGAATTCGGGGTTAGGGGAGAGGCTTGAGGGGCTCCACTAGGAGGACAATAAGGTTCCTCAAATGGATACCCTGATGGGGACTCGTGCAGAATAAATAAACATCTGTAGATGATGTTTAGATATCAATTAGAGAGTGTTTAGATTTCCTGGCTAAAGTCAGGGAGGTCAGCTTTCCAAATAACGCGCTGGAGGACAATGTCCTACTTCTGAAAATCTTTGATGACCGTGGTGGATCAGAGCGGATATAAAATGATATGCTGAGAGTTACTGAAAAAGAAACAAGGCCATGTAGACTACAGGTGGAACAGCGATAAAAGACAGTATGGAGAATGATCCATCAGGAAGTTTGAAATATTTTGTTGCTGTGGAGACAAACCTCTAGCCGAATTTGTGAACACATCACTTCACATGACTGGTGCGACAACAAGTTCCCCTGACTCATCCGCTTAAAATTTCTCATGTGCAAAGAGAGAGAGAGATGAAGTAAAGTGCTAAAAACAGATGACATCCAGACAAACACCAGTCATTTCTTGTCCCTTGCTTTGTTTCTCATGGTTGTCTGCTGCTCTTTGTTTAGCCATTTGGCACCGAGTTGTTTGGCTGCTTTGAGACTAGTTTACATTAGAATTAATATGTTTAGACTCTGAGCTAATTTCTGCATGCACATGTCATCTTCACCGAACACGTGCGCATGGATGTGCCAGAGGTCTGAAAGCATCCAGAGCAGAAAGAGAGTGAGGCCTGCTAATAACTAGTGGTTAGACTGAAGTGTATGTGTGAGAGTCTCATGTGTTTTGAGGGTGCGTGTTGAAGATCAAGACTCAAGGGAGGGGGGATCCCAGGAAGAGAACAGAACCGCTTGAACCTCCGTCTATCCCAGAGGTCTCTGGGGCCCGACACCTGTGCTGTTGCCTCACGTTAGAGGAATGAGGTGGCTCAAGTCTGTAGTCCAAGCACATGTGTTTCAACAGGACACAGCTGCAGCCTGTGTGTGTATGTGTGTGTGTAAGTAAGAAAGAGCGAGAAATTACGCACGTCTGAAATGAGGTGTTGCCCTCACCTCAGAGACCAACCACCTGTGTGCCTGCATCATGTGTCTGAGTGTATGTCTGTGTGTAATGAACTCCATCATGGGTGTGTTCTATAATCCTTCTGTTATATTTATCACTGTGATTATAAAGCCATTACAGCTTCCATAGAGTCGATCGCCCAGAGCGCAGAGACCTTCTGTTTATAAAAGTCCACCAAGGAAAACTCAATTTCCTCAACAAACCTGTTCTCTGACATTGTGCATCATACCCTAGGGCACAAAAGTATGTATATTGACTTTTATATGAAGTATAATAGTTTTAGAGCCCTTGGGAGCTATGATGGAGTGTGAGAAAGTTGTTTTGTATTTCTTCTTTTAAAATGTATTTATATTTTTATGTTAGCATGCTAACATTTTCTAATTAGCACTAAACACTGAGTACATCTGAGACTGATAGGAATACCATTAGATTTTAGATTTAGATTTTAGGTATTTTGTCATAAACCAAAGTATTAGACAAATGTAAATTTTGACCTGATGATTGTGCTGGATGAGTAGTTCACAGAATCACCAAAGCTTCTACAATTCACCCTGAGGGGGACATAAATGTCTGTACAAAATCACATGACAATTCATCTAATGTTTATTTCACTTAAAACCAAAAATGAAAACTTCATGGTGAAAAGTCACCAAAGACATTGGGATTCCTCATCTGGGAACTATGAATGTCTGTACCAAATTTCATGGCAATCCATTAAATAGTTGATGAGATATTTCACTCTGGACTAAGAGGTGAACCAGCTGACCAACATTGTCATCCCTGGATCCATGCAGCTAGCAAGGCTGAAAATAATCAACAGATTAACCAATAACAAAACTATTTAGTTATCTGTTAGTTACAGTCATAAATAGCTTTATGTACTGTATATAGCACTTTTTCAGAACATCATTATAATGCAATTGAACAATACAAGGACACAGGACACAGGAATGGGAAAAAACAAGTATGGGAAATTAGATTTATGGTCAAATACCCAGCTGTGATTTTGGCCCTGACTGACATGGACTGCAGCCAGTCACATACAAGCATCAGGGATACCCATGTAATCCTCCAGGTCTCTTTTTGCACTCATCAACCCATGCAGCTGGCCCAGCTCATAGTTCAAATTTGCCAGCCTGGAAAAGTTTTTAATTTTCCCACATGAGGATGGAACACCCATTGCCATTCCAGCTGCAGTGCACATCAGGGTGAAGGTCAATGCATGTATGTGATTTACTGACTTAATTAATGGCAGGTGGGTATCTTGGGTATACATGTAAATTACATCAGATATATCCCTAATTTCATTAAAATGTAGAAGGCAGTGTTTTATTTTGAACTTGTGCCATGGGGAAAAAACCTTAGTCATATATCACACAGCATTTCCAAAATGACTAAATTACTAGTGCTGAGTAAATGTTGCACCATTGCCATGTGAGCCCTAATCCCTGCTCCTGAAAAAACTCTGCACTGAAAACATGTCTTTCTCAGAAAAATTAAATAAATATCAGAAATCTAATTATTTCCTCTATAGCTGGCCGGTGATGTAGGTTTCACGGCAAGGCCTGATGGGGAACACATGGCGTTGCTGTGGTGACCCACAACTCTGGTCACATTTTTCCAACAGCCTTGAGGACCCTCGTTGTGGACCATAACATTTCCTGACTGCTGTCTACATGCCAAATGCATAGATCCCAGAGGACGTACAGTGTTAACACCATATTTAACCAATTTTCCTATTGTGAGAATACAGATTTGATTGATGTGGAATACATGGTGTGTGTCCATATGTGTGTTTCAATGAGACGGAGAGGGAGATGGACTGAACTGGCAACAGAAGGTAAACAGGAGAATAATGAGGAAACAGTTCCAGAAATGGTGCGGGGTGGTTACAGGACTTAAAAGCAGCTTATTACCATATATCTCAGTGATCAGGGCTAAAGCATGCTGAAGTTCAGGGTCCCAGGAGGAAACCCAGCCACAACATGAAACAGAATTTCTGGCTTATTCTACTCATCTTGAACTTTGTTCATCTCATTTGTCCTTGGTTATACTCACGCAATGTGCTCTGACTGACAATAACAGTCAGGCTGCAGATGGCAACACAAGGCCAAGACCGCGTAAATACACACAAGGTTGCGCAAATAGTCTACTACTACTGAATGTCAGTTGCAAAGTCTAACAAATCTCCTTACCGCTGTAAGATGGATAAGGTCAAAGAATGAAGAATACATATTATGACAAAATAAAAATTCCAAAGTCCTTGGTTTTAGATAAAGGTAGACAAAAGCAGCTTCTCATTTCAAACCGTCTATCTTGCTGACTGAAATATTGCTGTCGCTAGCTAATTGTAGCTAGCAGCTAAGTGTCAGGGCCAACTTAAGACAGGGGTCTTATCAGCTCTCAGCCTCTTTAGCCTATATAAGACTAGGCTAAAGAGGCTAAAGCTGCAGGTCTTGGGCAAAATTGTCTATCATCCTCTCACTGCAGTGATGTAAGAAATCTGGGTGTCATTTTTGACAAATTTGTGTCATTTTTAACAGTCATGTTAAATTTGTGGTTCATTGCCGTTTTTTCCATCTCAGGAAAATTGTTTAGATTACATCTGTGGATTAAAAAAAATGTTGATGCTTGTTCATCCTTTTATTTCATAACATTTGGATTATTGCAATGTACTTGTTTGAACAAATGCAACTGCACTGTTGTGAAGAATGCAGCCATTCATTGGCTTCCCATTGGTATTAGAGTGCATTTTAAAATTTTAATCATTACTTACAAAGCCTTGCATTGTCAAGCTCCCTCTTAAATCCAGGATCTATAGGATGCACACACCTCTTGTCGCTCTCTAAGGTCTTCAGGCCAAGACCTTTTAACTGTTCCCAGAACACGTTTTAAGACAAGGTGATCGTGCTTTCTGCCCAGTGGCACCAACTCTCTCCCTAAAGCCTTGAGAGCTATGTGTAGAGAGCTATTCTGTGGAAACTTTTGGAAAACACCTAAAGACACATGCTTTCCCCACATTTTTATGGTATTTTATATTAATTTGAAGAAATTTGCTTTCTTCAGATTTCTTTGGTATTTTATGATATATGTACTGTTGTTACTTTATTTATTTTTAGTTTATTTTGTACTGTAAAGCACTTTGTGACTCCTCTTGCATGTGAGAGATGCTATATTAATAAAGTGTACATAATTACTTAGTATTATGATAAGGAAAAATATATGAAAACGTCACTGACTTCCAGGAATTTGTGGAGACCATCACAGGCCATTTCAAGAAGTGACTGGTGAGGACTGTTCCCTGCTGATAACCCAAAATGCTGCATGGCCAATAATGTTATCACAATAAAAACATTTCACACCATTTGATATTGATAATTATTAGAGGTGGGCATAGATTCATTTTTTAAATCTAGATTAATCTCACTGTAATCTTGAAATTAATCTAGATTAAAATGGCTCATTTGAATTGTGCCGAAAGCATTCAGAATATGTGTGCGAACGGGTTTCAAGCCCGGTTTCAAGCATCTTCTGTTTCCAAAATGCATCACAAACTGCTTGAGAAAGCTGTTCTACTATGATAATTGGTGATGAAA
>JAPMOB010221549.1:0-11965 GCA_029875015.1 Lepomis gibbosus | reverse complement strand
AAAAATAGGAGCAAGCCAAGAAAAGAGGGGAGAGTAGGAAAAGCACGACTGCTCTCGACAGATGCAGGAAGTGGAAGTTCCAGTGAAAGGAAATGTTAATACTTCAGCAAACCAAGACATTTTGAACAATTTTGTACTCCCAACAAATTATTACAAATTATTGTTGTTGAGTATATTTAAAGTCTGTGTAAATTAAAGATTTTCATGCTGTAGCAAAATTAATGAAAACTTCCCAGATGGGACGTAAAACACGTTTAAAAAAATCAGGAGAGCATGTTGGAGTCAGCTGGTGATATTCTGTTTGGGTTTTTTAACTTTAAATCTGACACAGAGTCAAATGTTCCTTCATGACCATGAATGTGGTCATTCATGGTCATGCATGACCGCATGTGGATTCATCTGCCACTGAAAGTAGTTCCAAACCAACACACTATTTCCTCCGGTCTATTTAACATGAACTACAGTCAGCCACAGTTTTTGGAAATTACTGAGCCTTTTTAAACATGAAACTATGAGGAAGATGTATGTCTTCAGTAGGAACCAATGGGAAGTCAGTGTTGAGAGACAGATGCTGTTGGTTTGAGTCCGACCAACAGATTTATTGTTAATGAGAAAGTCTAAGAAGCTGAATCTGTAGGCCGTCAAAAGTCCTCCTTGTTTTAAACCAACCAGAGATTTTGAAGTTTTGAGTTCTCCTCAGTCCTAATTCAGTTCATTTTACCTCCCACAGTTCACCCATACCGTCTGAATGGACTGTCGTTTTGGGTCGTTTGAATCAGAATGGATCCAACCCCTTTGAGGTGACACTGAATTTGACAAATATCACTCTGAGCAACCTCACTGGGTCTAATGTAGCAGTGCTGCATCTGGCAACCAGACCCACCCTGTCCAACTACATCCAGCCCATCTGCCTGGACAATGGACGAAACTTCGCTGTGGGCTCGACGTGCTGGGCTGCTGGCTGGAGCGCTGGGCAAGGAGGGGGTGAGTCCATAACACAGTTTGACACCTTTAGGCCTTTGCTTATTGGTTTTAGCACTTACAAAAAATAAAAGTATGCCCGTTTAGTTTAGGTTCATGCCATCATGGCTTGATTCAGATGTTTCACTTTAATTTATTTTATTTATTTATTATTTTAGTTTCTCAAGTTCTGCAGCAGTTCCAGAACTCGGTGGTAAACTGTGGAAACACGTCAACGAGTGACAGCATTTGTACAACTTCTTTCACACTGGGGCAGGTGAGTTATGGGAGCAGGATATTATTATACTTCCATGTTTCTTTCTGTTTTATGAAGGTGTTTGTTTATTGATCTTTACAAATCAGAAACTTGAGTTTTTTTATTGATCTCGATAACAAGTGTTAACAATCAGTGAAAACAATCTCAAAACAAGCTCCATTTAGTTGAACATACATAAATATATATGTACATACACAGATAGAGTGTGTGTGTGTGTGTGTGTGTGTATAGCTAGCAGCCAATTAGCTTTGCTTAGTGTACAGACTAAACTGTACAGCTAGCCTTACATTCAAAAGGTAACAAAATCCACCCTCCTCCTCTGAAGCTCAGTGATTAACACGTTACATCCTTCTTCTTTAATCTGTAAAAACTGTACAGATGAAAAGTGTAACCTGAGCTCTAGAGATGCTGGCAGGTGATTTTGTTACCTTTACACAGAGCCAGTTGTTTCCCTGGTTCCAGTCTATATGTTAAGCTAAACTAATCTGGGTACATAACACATTAGGTAAAACTAAAAAAAACAACATTCTTTTCTGTAGTTTCAACCACAGTTGTACATACCCGTTTTTCTTGTTTGCTCAGGGTGATTCTGGTGGTCCAGTGATGTGTAAGCAGGGCGGCTCTTGGTTCCAGGCAGCAGTGTTGTCAGTTGAGAACAACAGCACCCGTCAAACACGAGCAGATCCAGTGATGGTCTTCACCAAAGTTAGCCGCTTTCAGACCTTCCTCACTCAGACAGTGGGGAAGTTCTTATCTCCAGCCTCCAACACCACCAGCTACAACAGCAGCACCAGCAACAACAACAGCAGCACCAGCACAGCTGCCAACAATACTCTCACCGCCAGCGGGGGCGCTCCTGCTCACTCCCTCGTCTTCTTCTTATATCTCCTCATTTTCTCTGTGTGTCTCTACCTCTTCTCATAGATGTGTCAAGCACATAAAAATCTAAACAACAATGTAGACTTAAAGCTGCATTAACTAATCTATGACATGATTCTGCCGTCATCGGTGTGGAACTCTAGAGATCAAAGTAATAAAGGGGATAAAATGAATTAAAATAATTGTTTAAGCTGCGCTGAATACATGTATGTAACAGTATTCCAGCAGTTCATGGTTTTTGAAGCTATGTGGACCATAAGGATACCTGCACCTGTTTCTATGATGATTTTTTTGCCAGTTTGCAGGGACCAATGTGACACTTGCCTTCGCTGTTTGTTTGAAATGTGCAGCTCACATTTGTTTTAAACAGCACCTTTCAGCTACAGCAGTCTCTGCAAGAGGCAGCCAAATAAATAAATAAATTAAAGCTGCAAGCATCGTTGGGCGGGCCCTTGCGCTGTGACGTGTGTAGGGGGCTGAGACGCAGCATGTGTGAATTTTGGTCTGTAGATATATTAAATCTACAAAGACATTTTTTTTTTTAATATGGATTGATTTGTCACCGTGCCGGACAAGGGGGGCACAAAGGCCTCACAAACAGACACCACAGAGAAAGGACAACACCTGCAAGAGAACAGGGATGGGGACAACAGACATAGCAGAGGAAAACACCAATTGTAGAAAGCAACCAAAAAACAAAAACAAACAAGCAAACAAAAACAGACAAACAAAAGAAAAACAAAAAACAGACAAAGAGAGAGACATCCAGCCGAACAGCAGCAATAAACAGCTGATATAAGAGAAAAACTGATGGGGGAATGAAAAGGAAGAAAAAGTCAAGCAAAATAAATAAACAACACAGTACAGCCATGAGAGCTGGAATAATAGCAATGAATTTAAATAAGTAACAAAATGAAAAGCATAAAGAATATTTCTACCTGTAAAAACCAGGGTGATCCTAAATTTGTTTATGTACGGCTGCTGTCATTATCTGTGGGATGAGATCCCTTGTCGAGGATTGGCTGACGCGAGACCTGCGTACTTCCTGGTTCCGGCCTGTGATCTGGCAGTCTCCTCCAATCATCTACCCACTTCCAGACCATCCCCTGTTTGTTAGGTCTCATTTTGGAGAGACCTCTTTTGATTTAAACAGCACACACCAGCCCTTTTTCCGCTCTTTTTTGTGAACCATGCAAATGAATCACTTGCAATTTTACCAAAAACATTCTTGTTTCCATTTTCCCCACAAGCCGGTGCATAACACTGTACTCATATCTGAACTGAGACACAGCACCTGAACATTGGCTTACAGGTCTGGGGCCTCAGGAGGGAGGCCATGTGTGAACAAAATCATGCCTACTCAAATACTTACCACCATCCAAATTCTCCCAAGAGTCTCATTTTTCATTGCCCCATTTACCTCCTGACTCCTCATATCAGGCAACAAAATTCTGCACTCAACAATAATAAATTCACTTAAATGTAGCTGAAAACCTCTGAAATCAACAATTTTCTGAAAAAAGATCCACATATTATACTTATTCAAGGTTAATAATGATTATTGACTTGGCTTTTCATCCATACATACTTACAATCTGAATTTGGCTGCTAAACTTTTTAAACTAATCTTTTTCTGAGGGTTGAGGAGTGATGACCCCGCCTCTGTGGTGCATTCCCGCACAGACAGCCCACCCAGAAATTATACCAACTTCACCGAAACTGAATCTCACTCTAACCGGAATGTAAAACTTTGTGGCCCTAGTGAAACCTACTTCCATTATGAACGTGTGTGAATTGTTCTAATCTCTTACTGGCAGATCCAGTTTTTAACAAATAATGTGTTCCTGGAAAAACACAATAGTAACCCTCACTGAAAAAAGATCCATTTCATTAAACCAGCCCATCAAGCAAACAACTGTGTGAGTCAGGTGATGGATGCACGCATCATGGTTACTTTTAGATCATGGTTACTAAGCATCATGGTTACTTTTAGATTTAATAATTAAAGTAAATTTCACTGATAATACTTCTGTACTTGGAGTACTATTAATTTAGGTACTTCTGAAAGTGATGGATGCACAGATTGCAAAGAAAGAGGTGACGTTTGGCCTTTCTGGTGCTGACATTGGTTACTTTTTCATCTTGTTCCAAAGTTGCAGGGTACCTGAGGCTGTTGACCACTTCATTCCTGAGCAGGCAGCAGGACTCCTCAGTGTCTCGGTCCAGCAGTCAGTGTGGACGGATGGAGATAAAAAAGTGACTCAGTTTCATTCAGCTGCTCAGCGTCACCTACAAGAACAGATCTGGTGTATATTTCCTTCATATCTTTGTGATAAATCTTATGGACAAAATAAAAGCTGTGTCATTATTTGAAACTTCCCAACAGGATTTAAAGGATATAAAGCCGTTTAAGTTAGCTCCACCATGTCCATCTACAACATTACAAAGCTGCTTACATCTCAATACTTCACTAATAATAACCCAATGATATAATGTGGCCTATATTTTAATATAAAAGGGGTGATTCTGCATAATAAGTCCAATGGACTATGAGCACCCGGATAATGCGGAATGGTGGGCACTTCTCGTCCTTAATGGTCGTCATCTTGAAAATGTAGCGGAAGGGAAGGGACCACAGACCTATTTTAAAACTTGGGTAAATGGTGGCAGCGGTTGTGATTTGACACACAAGCAAGTAAATAAAAGGACGTTCGTTTTTATCCATTTTTAATAAAACTGAATTGGAGTCAAGTGACCAAACAAGCCAGCAGGTATTTTGGCAAGCGACACTTGCCATCAAATGTTGGCGCTAACGATCTGCCCAGTAAGTTCATTCTTGGATAATCCCTTGAGATGAACCATCTCGTTTTTGAGGGGGTCCGACACAAAACCTACAAATGGTTCTACAAACAAACACAAACACAAGTGACATACGAAAGACAGACATTCATACAAAAAAAGAAAAAGAGGCTCTCAATTACCAACCCACCTGCACAACATTCCAATAAACCCGCATCACCCATTCAAAGTAAGTAGAAAGGTACATACAGAGGAACAAAGGAACAAAGAAACAATGATAATTCAGGGAAAGCTGAGGTAGAACACAGGAGAGGAGATATAATGTTGAGGGGATGTTAAAAGGACAGTTACAGGCCAGTTACAATTCGTCATTAAAAAGAAAAAGCGGTCAAATGTTGACTAGTCAATTCTGGTAAGTGCACAATGGCCATGTTTGAATAGAGACAACACAACCCTGTAGAAATTCACACACTGTGCAAGTAAAATAATAGTGTACACAGTGTACTGTAATAGTGGACTAATGGAAGTATCCAAATGGAGACACAGCACCTAAACATTGGCTAACAGACCTGTGGATTCAGGTGGGAGGTCATGCTCAAACCCCATTATCTCATGTGAGAAAAGAACTTTTAGAATGTAAATTTTTAGATTTACGTTGTCCCTCCCAGACAGATGTCGGCAGAGTGATAGGTGGCACTTTGCGTGACACAACGGGTGCAGTGATGATACTTTTCACTGTGTACAGTAACATGACTGTGAGCTCAGGATGTGCTGTACATGCAAATACCAGACAAAACTTAAATCAACATTTGCATGCGGTCAGCATGTTTTGGCTCTTTGTCACTTTTGTCTCTCTGGGCGCATGTATGAAAGAGTCATCTCGTTTTCGACTCTGTAATCTTTCTTGGACAAACAAGGGGCCTCAGAAGGGAGGACTGTAGTGGAACCCTTCTCTGTAGGTCTATCAGTTTTCCAAGCCTCATTGGTGTTGAGTAAAGGGAAACACTCATTCTAAAGGACTGAGTTATCAGTTTGAGTCTGACACCAACAGCCTACTCATAATACTTCCATTATGAACATCTCTGAATGTTTAAAGTCTAATAGGCCAATCCAGTTTGTGACGAGCCATGTGACAAACACAATAGTAATTCCCCTAAAAGATGCCTTAACCATTATGTTAAACCAGCTGCCTGCGAGAAAAATAGCCATGTCGGTCGAGTAGCTTATTTTAACGCAATTTAACCTTATTTCCCTTATAACTATTTCAACCAAGGCATCAACTATGTAAGAAGGCGATATAAAAGCACAGGTGCACATCCCATGAAGGACCCCTCAATCAGTCCGTAAATGAAAACTTCAAAGATAATTTAAGTACATTTAACTGATAATACTTTGAATAATTTACTTTGTAGTTGAGAATTGTTATAATGTAGTACTGGAAGTAGAGTATTTAACCTGAAAGTGATGGATGAATTGAGACTGTGATATTCAAACTGTGACATTTGGCCTTTATTGTGTAGACAGTGGTTCATCTTGTTCCAAACCAAGTTCATGTGTTCCAGGAAGTCTGAGGCTGTTTGACCAATACATTCCTGAGCAGGCAGCAGGACTCCTCATTGTCTCGGCTGCAGGACTAACTGAGCCGCTCTTACAAGAAGGCATCTGTTGTGTATTTTTCCTTCATATATTCATAATGAATCCTGCGGAAGAAAAAAGCTGTGTCATTATTTGAAATGTGTGCAGGGTTCTTCCCAGCAGGATAAAGCAGTTTAAATTTCACCTCCTTGCTTATCTTTAACAACAGCAATAACAATAATAACCCAATAATACAATGTATATAATTATATAATAATACAAAAGAGATGGTTTCCCATAATGAGTACTTTTAATTTGTTTATACTTATACTTACATATATTTATATAAATAAAAATACTTCTGTATTTAAATGGACTTTTACTTGTAGCAGAGTATTTTTAACCTGCTAAAATGACGTTCTCCTTCCAATGCTGTGAAAATCTGACAAAAATAACACCAAACGTGATGTTGCTGAGTTTCAGTTGATTTTTAATAGACATAATAATAATCAATCAAATCCATTCTAAATATTGAGCTCTAAAACAGTAGGCTATACATTAGTTGTGAAAAATGAGCATAAGGTTACAGGAGGTTGGACGGCTTTCAAATTCAACCAGACTGAGCAGAAGTGATTCATGAATGTTGGGATGTTAAAGCCTGCCAGTGTTTTTCCTGTTCTCTAGAGGGGTAACCTAAGACTTGAACTTTTTTTAAGTAGTCCAAAGCCAAATGATCCACCCATGGCTCTAATTTCAACACACTGGAAATCCCTGCCAGGAATAACTGGTGTTTAAATAAACTTAAGCACTGAAGCATTGATTTAATTGTTTGAACCCCTGTAAAACAGAAGTGGAAGAAGTGTGTCGATTCTTTAGGCTATTTAAGTACTAATGCTACTCCGTAAGGGTCCTTCATTCAAAATGCTAATCAAAGTCAGCTAGATGTGCCAGTAGTTCTGCAGTAACATGTCTACTGTGACTTGTATCTTATTTTATTAGATTGATATTATTGATGCCTCTTTTGATGCAGGATTAAAGCAGCATTTTGCTGTTTTAGCAGCTTGAGATGGCGCTAGTTTTAACTACTTTCTATACATTTTTAACTGTGTTATATACAGTTACAGTTTTTACTACTTTATATATGTTGAAGAATTATTGTGAGCCAGGTTCAGGTGTGAAGTTTCGGGGACTGATGAAGACTTAACATAGCACAGTTTATTGAGCCCAGCTAAGGAGATAGAGTGGCAGAATACAATATATGTGAACACATCAAATGCCAACACCAAATCTGAAGGATAACTTCTTTTGGTCCCTTTTGTGTTTCTGTCTTCCCCCTAGTGCAGTGGTCAGCAATAGGTGGCCCGCAGGCCAGAACTGGCCCACCAGCAATAATCGGCGACTTAGCAAACGGTGGCGTTTCATACGGACACTTAAGAGTACCAATAGTGTAAAATATTTACACTTTGTCACGCTGTCTGAAAGCATTGTGACACACTGCGATGAGAACATGTTGGTTTGCTAGTTTTAACTACTTTATACACAGTTAGCTGGTTTTAACTGCTTTATATACAGTTAGCTGGTTTTAACTACTTTATATATAGTTAGCTGGTTTTAACAGCTTTCTGTACAGTTAGCTGGTTTTAACTACTTTATATACCTGGTTTTATTAGCTGGTTTTAACAGCTTTCTGTACAGTTAGCTGGTTTTATTGGCTGGTTAAACTGCTTTATATACAGTTAGCTGGTTTTAACTACTTTATATACAGTTAACTGGTTTTAACTACTTTATATACCTGGTTTTATTAGCTGGTTTTAACTGCTTTCTGTACAGTTAGCTAGTTTTCACTGTTTTATATACAGTTAGCTAGATTAGATTAGTCATTCCCAAACTGCAGTCATCAGATAAAGCTGAGCAGTTGTTGGATTATCAATGGGAGAGGAAAGAAGATCTGTTTTCAGATGGACTTCGGACAGAGTGGATAATTTGACCTCTTTGGTCCTCAGTTATTGAAATGAAACCATTTTTAGAAACACAAAAGATTTACTTTTCAGATGACTAAAAGGTTTCTATGTAACAGCATTT
Source organism: Lepomis gibbosus (assembly GCA_029875015.1). NCBI lineage: Eukaryota > Metazoa > Chordata > Actinopteri > Centrarchiformes > Centrarchidae > Lepomis > Lepomis gibbosus. The sequence continues at coordinate 3,393 of JAPMOB010221549.1, read as the reverse complement.
TATTTTTTAAGATTTATTATTTTTGTTTTTAATGTAAAATCTTAATTTAAAAAATATCCGTTACTACAGGTTGAATAAATGTAGTACATTTGGAGTTCAAATAGGGCCTATAACACAGCATTAAATGATAATACTCAAATAAAGTACCCCAATATTGTACTTAAGAGCAGTATATAGTGTAGTATTAGTGTAGTGTTAAATGTAGGCTGCTTAGCTTGGAGAAGGTGACATGTTGTGTGTCACATGCTGTGAAAAAGATGATAGGGGAGGGGTTGGGCGTGTCATTGGACAGGTTTGTTTGTGTAGGAGGTAGACAGAAGGAGGAGAGAGGGAGGGAGGGAAGGAAGAAGAAGGCTATTTATGCAGGTGTAGATCTGATGATATGGACTTACAGTTATGGCTTTCTACAAAGTGATCCGTGTGGCGACTCTGCTGACTCTCGTGACACAAGGTAAGGACCCTCCTCACTGTACACACCTGAACCAATCGTGTTTGAGATACAACAACCGCTGTATGAGGAGGAATAACAGTTAAAAATAGTTTTGCACAAAACTCATGGCTTCATAATTTACATATTTGCCTGGATGCATAAAAGTGAAATAACGTGCATTGATGACATGCTTCACTGTAATTGTTACATATGACAAAAAAGAACTGTAACTGTTTTCTAATCGTGGTAGATAAATATTGTTAAGGAATTTAAGAAAACATCTGAGTGAAATAACGCTATCTTTCCTGTCAATCACTGTTTGCTTTTAGCCTCTGAGATCTGAAAGTTTCCATTGGTGCATACCTTTTTGTTTTGCCTTATACATTTTTTACAGCATCATCAAGTTTCAATGTCCCCAGAATAAGCACAACCTCAGCGAATTTTATATATCACTCAATAAAGACTTCTATACACTAAAATAAGGATTATAAGCCCATGAGAACATTGTCATTACCTCCATGTTTATATTCTGAACAGCCTATTTAATTTCTTAAGACTGTGTGCAATGTCATTCGAATTTAGTTTCGCCACACAATAATATTTATGAAGCTTTATCTATACAATCTATGTCACACCTGCGATTTGCTCTAGTAAAATTAATTAAAAATATGTTTACCTGCATTAACTAATTTCAAGGAGGTTTGATATTAATTCATTTATATGATGGAATATGTGATTCGCAGAAACTAATTTGGTGCGACAAAAACTTTCACTCAATCCAAGGAACAGTTCATTAATTTTAAAACCTTAAAAATTACATTAAAATGAAGGTAACATGTAGGTAAGTCACTTTAATGGGTATAGTTGTTCAGTTTGATCCTTAATAGACCAAAAGGAAGCCCAAACCTTCTTATTCTGTTCAGTTTGTCCTTGTAGTGAGAGTCTTTTGTAAGCAAAATAAGAAAACTAAGTGTGGATTTAATTTTTAGCCATTTAAGTGAACTTTTCTATTTGGATAGATTAGATAGACGGATAGATTACAGCAGCTTTAACCTCTTTTAAGGAATATTTAAGGTCACTGTACCAAGATCACGTGACAACAGATTTACACGGTCTTGGCTAAGAAAAATGTTTACAGCAGATGGGTTTCAGGTTAACATGGAGCCAAAGTTATGTCCGATTGAACAACTCCATCCAGGAGCAGAGTGAGTCATCCATATATGCATATCTCTGATGAACATTAACATTTCCCACAATGATTAAACCCAAAGTTAAAACAGATGTAGAGCTATAGACACAGTATAATCTTTACTTATTTTATGGTATGATATGGAAATGCATGGTTTAATGTTTAATTATTTTGTAATTAATCTAAGTAATACTATTTTCTAAGTCGTTTGAAAGATAAAGTGTTGCACGCTTACACAAGAAAGAGTTTTACAATCATTTCTGCCCACCTCCACAACACACTGACCAATGGCTTTAAGGGTTGAATGCCTTGTGTTCAGAAGGCAGCGATGATGTCGTCGTTAGCCCTGGGCCATAGCCGTGGATGTTTTTTTGAAAAGCCCCGGATCTCAGACGGATTTTTTATGCCTGCATGTGTGTTGATTCAGCAGTGATGAAATTCAAAGTTGCTCTACAGGAGAAACATATCTAAGAAATAAATAATCAGTTCCAAGGTCAAAAAAATGTCAAATCAAAATGTTCTCATCAAAATTCAGTAACACCTGGATTTTGTGTGTCCCTTTACATTAATAATAATAATAATAATAATAATAATAATAATAATAATAATAAGAATAAAAAATGGATTCAGGAATGGCAGAAAAACACCAGAATGCAGGAAATTAAGTGTTTAACGCAGGAGGTTTACTTCAACAAACACTTGTTTCTCCGACTCCTCCCCTCCAGCGGAAGTCTATTAGTTTGGTTTTTTAAAATCCTAACATGATCTTGAACATGACCGCTTTTATGATCTGTCATTGATGTATGGACAGAGAGTTATCTTTGGACATCGTAAATTTATCCTCAGCACAGAATAAAATCTATCAGCTAAATGTCCTTTATGACTGAGTGACTCAATGGACATAAGGCAGCTGGCAACAGTTGCACAAAAACACTTACTGTGTGCTACACTGCTACAGTACACTGTTTAAACTGATCTGTATAAAACTGATCAGTGAACAGTAACCTGTCTATCGTAGTTATCAGTTTGATATGATGTGAATATTTCTGAGTGAGGATGACTGTGGTGCAGCTGAAACTAATAAATGTGAGTTTTTCATCATTTGCTGATAGTCTGAATGTGTTTTGACAGCATTTCATAAAATACAAAATGAGCAAGATTTTATGAATGTAAAACTTCACGATCAGTTTGAACCTAAGCTGTAGGAGAATTCCAGCACTATATTAATCATTAAGGAAGTTCCAGTCTGGTAAATGATGAATGAGCAACGCTGTATAAAATGTAGCTAATATGGTTAACATATTGATCTTCCACTCCTGCTTTTTAGAGCCAATCATGGTCCGTGTTGGCAGTATTCATATTTCTAGCTCCACCCGATGTAAATGGAGACTCTGACTTTATTTACTCGTTGACATGGTGAATCGTAGTATCGGAGCTCCATTGATGATGGCTTTTTTTCATCCCCACGCACGCGCTTCAATCATGCTCAACATACTCAGAGTTGACTGAACTCATTTTCAACACCTTTTCTGAAACCTGAAACTCTGAGTTCGTCAACCCAGAGTTGGGGTTTACACTCACAGTTAGTTAGTTGGGGGGGTGGGTCAGGTCCCACCCTATGTGAGGGTCTGTCCCCCTTAAAAACCATCAAATACTATTGTGATATATACTTAGAATAACTGAGTAAATAGTAAAACAATACAGACGCAAAAAAAGGGCAACTAAAGTTCAGAAACATTTTGAATACCCCCTCCCCTAACTCACAGTGGTGTGA
>JAPMOB010221546.1:0-11126 GCA_029875015.1 Lepomis gibbosus | reverse complement strand
CTATCTATCTATCTATCTATCTATCTATCTATCTATCTATCTATCTATCTATCTATCTATCTATCTATCTATCTATTCATGTTGGTGCTTGATGGAAGGGGGGGGTGGGTATAGTATTATACTGTAGATGCACTCTCAGGTTCCACTCAGTAACAGTAGGTGCCTTCAGAATTGTTCTTTGGCTTTGAAAGCTGGCAAATATAAGTGGCCTGCTTTGTCACCTGCTCAAATACCCAACCTCAACCACCTCTGTTTTGTAAAAAAAAATAAATGAAAAGACACACAAAGACACAAGGTGACTGCTTATGTGCAACTAGACGGAAAGTACTGAGCTTGGACAACTAAGCTATGAATCAGACTGTTTCATATGTCAATTCTATCTGCTTTTAGTTACATGAAGAGTGGAGTGCCACATGATGGACATTATATATGTAGGTTACAGTACATAAATAAAAAAGGACCCGAAATGGAAATCCTAATGGAATTTTTTTTTTTAACTGATGTACCTTTTTTCACAAAGGCACAACAGTTACTTTTACTTCTTTATCATTTCAGTTTTTTATTGTCATGTGGTATTGTGCAGTATGTGAGTGTTATGTCATTGTTTTTTCTGAGCTCATGGTTAATTGAATGCCTGTGTTTTAAGTGAAGACAATAGAGAGGGGGGAACATGAGAAGAGAGGCAGTGTGCTGAGATAGCTGTTGTCTGACCAAATGCTTCCTGGGCAGAGCAGAGATGATCTCTGAGTCTCACAGCATGAATTCCACACACCCTACACCACAAAAACAGCAATTCTGTGGAATGCATGCGTGCGCCTTGTGGCTCCCACACACCCTATATCATTCCTTGGAGACACACACACACACACACACACACACACACACACACATTGAAATACATGTTAAAAGCTTCACTCCTAGCAAGACCTCAAACTCGGGCTTATACAGTATAGAGAAATGCGTCTTACTGTAATCTGGAGGCAAAACAAACTATATACAAATATCAACTTCTCTTTGACAAGGTTTTCCATTTCTATCATTTCGAAGATGATGCTGTTCCTTATGTTACATGTAAATGGCTGCCTAACTCCAATCTAAACATGCTGCAGTTCGATGTCAGAAATACCCAAGCCAGCAATATCTACCTCCATGTATTCACCAGCTAGTGACTGTGACTTTTACTGGGCATGAAATGGCAGTTGCACATTGCATTTGGCTTCATTTTCTCCTGGCCATAACACCATATAAATGTGCATAAATATGTGCTTACACATTTTTCACTGTGTGTAACCAGCTCTTCAACTTTACTGTGAGACCTAACATTTTTCTTCTTACCTGAGAATCATCTGCCAGCACAACACATATCCTGTATGTCTGGTCATGTTTTCCTTTGTACAACTGCGTAATTGTGGGCCTTGTCTATTGTTGTTTGTGACTCCGCCTTCATTGTTGTTACACCTTCTGCTTGTACCTTGGTAAGGTTAAGCCATCTCTCAAGGGGTATGATGTACTGTACTTTATGTACAAGGTACAACAAAGTGAACACCATCTGTATACGTTTGGAGGGAAGGGAGGTTTGTGTGTGTGCACATATATCCGAGCATGAGGGCACAAAGCCATCCCCTTATGGCCCATTGTTTTGGAAGGGTATGACTCCTGCACTCCTCCTTTGGATGTTGGGGGAATAGAGCACAGTCTGGCTAATATTTAACTAATGACTGTGCCTTCCAGACTCGACCGCCCTCCTCTCACCAACTGCCAGACCTGAGCCATCTCTGCAGTGAACGTCACTGAAGTGTGGCTGTGTGAAATAGAATGTGGAGGGATGGGGCTCTGCACAGTATCAGGGGAGACGGGTACGGGAGAAAATAACTGTTGGAGAGCCCATAAAGGAGCTGTGAGCGAGGGAGAGATGGATGCACAGTGTTGTGTGGGAGGCCAACGAGTCCAGCAGTCTGAGAGAATGCCATATGCTACCTTGAGGCAGGCAAAGTCTAACAAAAGGCGAAAGAGAAGCAGAGTAAGACAAGAGTGGCTGGTTTCCATCAGTGCTGATATTATATGTGTCTGGCCTTCACATTTCCCATCAAGGAGCACACTTATGGATAGAGGCTATGCTACTGATGGAGGGGAAACAAAAGAAGGGACTGAAAAAGGCAGAGAGGGACAGAGATAGGAAGAATGAAAAGGCATAATTAAATGAGTCTGTGTTAGTCAGGTGGGAAGCCCGGAAGAGAAAAACATAAATCTGTAAGGGCAAAATAACAAGAGTGGAAATTAAGGGGAAATCAGGGAGACAGGGAGAAGTGAAGAGGGGTAGATAGATAGAAAAGATGCAGCAGGGCTGATTATTGTTATGGTGCCACCAATGTGGACCGAAGCCCCTGTTGCTGCCAGGCAAATGTAGTATTAGTCACTTCAATAATTAATCACCCTGGGAGCATGTTGTTGCAGCCATGCAATGACCCATTTCTCTAACATTTTTCAGTAACATATCCACCAAGCCCTCTTCCATACATTCATTTAGTGAGATGGGGGTGCAGGCACACATTCACTGGGTCAAGCCTGGTCATTTATTAGCCACATTTCTCAGGAGGAATAAAAGTAATCTTGCTGCTCTTCTCAAAGGCTTGAAACCATGCAGGGAGACAGTATAGTGGCCTCGGCTGTGGCCCAATGGGTCTTGCTGACTGTCTGTCCTGGTGAAATATGAAGCCCATATGTAGGACGGCCATCTGAAAGAGGGACCCAACAGGGCTCCTTCAGGCTTTGATGCTCATCACCACAAAAGCAGATGGCTGTGTCCTGGTCTTAAAACTTTTTTTGAAACAGCCCCCCCTTCTTTTGTCGAATCCTATCCGGCCTATTAGCCCCCTGCCTGTCATGGTCTAGCAGCCTATGCTTAGCCCCCAGGGGGCTTCCAGAGCTATGGAATGAAGTCAAGCTTCCCCATTGACACAGGTCTCACTGGATAGCTTTGAATAGAAGTCAACCGAGTGAAAAGGCATGTTTTAGAGGACAAAATGGAATAAGGTGTGGGGTGGATCAATACTGCAGGGTTGTTTGGACTTGAAATGCTTTGCTCTCTGTGTGCTCAGACAAAGCAGTGCTGACTGCAGGTGGCAAAGATTTTTTCCGGACATTGGGTAAAAAGTAACAAAGGGTGTTTAATGGAAGAGAAACCTGCATGCATCTGTCTGAAAGATTGGGATCAAAGCAGAGAGATAACCCGCTGTGTATGTATTCCTGCTCTCTTCAGTGAAACAAGCAGGATTCGTGAACAAGGTCCAATCCCAACCTGTGTGCTGCTCGCACCCAAGCAATTTCTAAGCCAGAAAGGCAATCAAGTGCTTAAAGTCAGGCACAATGCAAATAGGTCTGAGAGCCCATCTGTAGTAATCCAACAGTGCCTCCTGCACCAGTCTGCTCTCCATCTCAGCCTCTCCGTGGCACAAGCCAATTAACTGTTTGATTCAGAGCCGGGGATGAACACCCTAATTGATTATATGGCGATAGTTGATTCAATTATCAATTTAGGCACAAAAAGCTTAGTAGAGATGCAAAACCTGGAAGTTTGCGGAACGAGTTCTTCACTAACTTGGCAGCACAATCGCTGTGTGTGTTTGTTTAGCGCAGGAAGGAAAAGTAAAGGAGGAAGGCATGGAAGCAGTGGAAGAGAGGAAGGCAGACTGACACTTGCTGTAGCTACTGCAGGTTGTTTACTTGCAGTCTCTGACTTACACCTCTCCTCTGCTTCTTCTTTCTCCTCAACACAGACATCCTTCGCTGCCTGAAGCGCACAAAGAAACACGCACAGACAGAGAGGCAGAAAGGTACACACACATATAAACATACACACAAACACACAAATATTTGCATTAATACAAATACCCAAACGCAGACATATAGTATATGGCATATATCAACATGGACACATTGTATACAGGTGGAAATAAAATACCCTGATAAAGACAAAAACACACAGTAAAAATGCACATACATAATTAAAACTAAAAAAATCCACTTGCACAAACTCATAGGTGCAAATACATGAGCACACAAAATCACATGGGTATTCAGGGATTTGCAGCAATTGAATCACATGAAAAAAACCTTTCTTTTCCTCATCATGCTTGTGATTCTGCTTTGTTTACTCTGTCATGGAGAGTTGCTTCGTTCGATCAGGCTGGAAAGGCGCTAGGTTGGGTGGTTGTGCTAACGAAGTCTCAATGTGCCGTCTGTTGACAGGGTAATTTCCCAGGATAGCTCTGTGTTCTCACTTCTCATGGTTTCTGCTGGTAAAGACAGAAACACCTGGGTCACTGGAAAGGAGAAACCAAATGGGTGCAGATTTCACCCGCTATCCTCCTTCAAGGTCTCAGCATACCTATTTCACTCTCCTGTGTACACTATGTTTTTTGTGCACCTATTGCACCTATTGCACCGATTTCATCAAGCACATTGGAAAATCACACTGAAAGTTGATGCAAACGAGGTAAACCCATCCATTCCTTTGTTTATATGTACAATGATGACTAAAAATAATTAAACTACAGTTAATCAGTATTATGTTGGACAGTTACATGGTAGTGAGTCAAACAAGTTCTCATTTAAGTGACACACTCAAAATGTTACTCTCTTACAGTCACTGTTATAACATACTGCATAGAGACCTTATACTGTGTATTTGAACTCTATATTATTTAGTCCATCTTTCAGCATACAACATGGGATTATTCCTAATGGGACAGCATATGAGAGTGAGCATATCAACATCAAGTTTTTATGCAGCTAATGTGGGTGGTTTCGGGAATTACTGTAAAGATGCATGAGATATGTTCTCATTGAAAGAGGGAATGGTTTCTTTAGGATTGCGTAGACACAATTCTATGTTGATATTTTGGTGCTGTCGAGCCTGAGTGCACTACAGAGTCTTCATCTTCAAAGAGGGCTGGGCGATACAGCCAAAAATGTTACCATGATAACAACATTTCATATCATTCAATATCGATAATTATCACAATAAATGTCAAATCATTATATCTTTCAAGTATAAAGGCTGATTTTTGCTCCCGAGTGAAAGTAGAAGAAACCAGATGGTTAATTGTGGTTTTGAACTTTTCTTCATGGTCAGCACATGACAAATAGTAGATCACTTCACAAATCTGAGGTAGAACATTCAAAACAATTATGAAAAAAAATCCTTTTTCAAAAAATATGATTATCTATTCAGTCCCTTTTCCTCAACAAAACAAATATCTTAACAAAAAGTAGTGCCAATTCGTTTGTGATACAAATGAATTAAATCTCCTTGTCATCATAATAATTTACTGACGATATATTGAATATTTGTTATATTGTTATTGAGGAAAATTATAATGCGATAATTATCATTACTGTTTCATTGCCCAGCCCCGTGGTCAAATGTACATATCTGCACAGTTTGGGTCATCATATCAATAAAAGAAGAGAACATGGTGGTGTACGAGGCAGAATAAAACATTGTTTTTCTATAGAGTCCCTCCCAACAGATTAAACAACCACAGACCATGGTGTTTATAATTTTTAGAGCCATGCACAAGCCGCAACTTTGATGTAATTTCACATCAACTTATATAAGAGCCACACAGTGGCCACTTACTTCTGTCCACTGTGGCATGCTGGCAGAGGGAGAAAACCATCTTTCTGTCATTATAGACCCCTGTCAGGCACTGATGACTGTTCACACAATGACAAATAAGTTACACCCCTTTTCCATTAACAGGGAATGGTCCAGGAACAATGAGCTGTGCAGGATGAAGACAGGAAGGTGATAGAGAAAGACTGTACAGACTGTGTTGGGAGTGATGTGTAGGGTCTGTGTTGAACAATTGTTTAAAAAAAAGTTGTTGGAGACAAAAAGTGTGCCAAGGGGACCTCTCCATCATTCTGACAGGATCCTCCCTTGGCCAGCATGGACTTCTAAGGATGCTGTGTATGTGTGAATACGAGGGTGCGCAGCAGGGGGTTGCATGGATATAAGGCACTGCAAGTGGTCCTCCCAGATGGTTGCGTCCCGCTGCTTGTAGGAGGTCTGCAGCCTTTATCTATGACAGGCAGTAGGTCTTAACATCCTCCACATGCACTGCCCCGCTCCAAGCCTGAGGCCCACAGGGCTGAAGTTATGAGAAATGCAGGGTGTCCCACCGCAAGAACAATTCCCTGCTTCCCCTCAGTCTTTTTTTTTTACTAGAGACAGAAAAGACCTCAATGACTGCCACTGCTCAGAAACACAGGGGACTAAGGATGCTCACTCTGTTCTTTGGCAAGTACTATCTTCCCTGAGTGCCACACACACACACCCATGAATGCCTGCACTAACATTGACACGCACAAATGCGCCAGCATGGCATCTTCTTCCTCTGAGGGTTGAAGCTGGTCAAGAGCGTCAGCATTGTTGGAGAGGCTTAGTGAGGGAGAGAAGGAAAGTCCACCAGAGCAAGAGTAAGAAAAGCTGTGAGACAGAAATGGAGAGACAGGCACAGAGATGCCAGGAGACACTGAGCCACAACGCATTGCTAATCGACTTGCTGCCAACTTGCAAATCCAGCATTCTCGTCTGATCTATGCAAGGTCAACTGTGAGATGTACTGAAGCAAACCAAGGGAGACAGAAAAAGGAAGATGGGGAAGGACTGGATGAGTAACTGGAGCAGTGAGTAACTCTTGTTAATAGAGAGAGGTGACATGATCTAGATTTAGGACAGTGTGTCTGTCGCTGCATAAGGTGAATTTTAAAAGTTGTTCGCTTCAGTGTCCTCCACAATGCCACCTTGTTACCACTCAAATCTCCAGGAAGTAATTTTTCAGTGAGACCGGTGTGTGTCAGTGTGTACCAGTGTGTGTGTCACAGCGGATACGAGTTATTCTTTTATCCTTTGACCCAGATTTGAGGGAGAACTGAACAGGGTACATGAAAGACACGGACCTCCCAGCAGACCCGGGGTCATGTGCAACCTGAACACAGGCACACATCGGCACAGCCAACGGAGCAGATAACACTATTATGCATACACACAGTCCATACAGACACACATCGCACACATGCTCCCAAAAATGCATGCATGTGCACACACCTTCAAAAAAACACCTATGATGAAGATCACCCAAAGCAGGGCATCTCACATGGAAAGTCTAACACACCTTGCTAGCGCCCCCACATGAAGCCTGTTCCTTCTCCCCTCCATGCACACCCATACTTATAATGCTATCAAATATGGGTAATCACAAAACAGCCCTTCTTTCCACAAACCTAACACATGAATATTTACATTTACAAACAAATACTGCAGTCATCCACACCTGTGCATTTGTTACCTTTGTAGGTCTGGATCTATTATTATTTTTCACAGTTATAATACAAGCACACATATTGACAAAATGAGAACAAACTGAGCTGTAAGCATGGCAAAGGTGAAGGAGAATGATTGCAGTTTTTCCTCCCCGTAGATACAGCCTTACGGTCATGTAACAGCCTGCAAAGAAGTCAGCGTGGGTGAAATGAAATGGGTCTCACTAAAGGACAAAGGTGAGCATGTCTGTTTATCAAAGGCAGTCTTTTCAGTTACTTCAAATGCAAGCCTAAGGAAAGATGAATTAATGAGACAGTAACACAGAGTGGAATAAATCGGCATTATTAGACAAGATGTGGCAGACAAACAAGTTCAAGATTACAGTCTGTATGTGTGTATGTGTGTCAATACACCAATGAATGAAAAAATAGTGAATATTGGGTGCAAACAGATTCAGAGAAAATCTGCAGGAACAATATGAACAAGTTTACAGTGGGAAATGAGCATATTTTCAGGCAGAAACCTGGAAGCACTGGAGACACAATATTGGGCTTCCGCCAGTGTTAAATATGGTCCCTCACATTCAACCAGATGGTTCCTCACTTCTGACCGCTACTGCTACACATCTATCCCTTTCCCTCTCTCAAATATTTGTCTCTCCAACAGTCTTTTACCTCTCCCTCAGGTAGGGTAATAACTAAATGCTGTCATTTCAGCAACTCAACTTAGTGCCACAACCGATTGTGCTGTCACAAAAAAACCCTCTTTACTCTGGGTATGAGTGACAGTCTCTGGCCCAGCTCCTTAGACTACTCCTTATGACCACTGAAATCCCTTAAGGTACACTTCTTGTTAGAGGTGACAAGTCAGTTTGGAGAAGAAAGCCATTACCAGAGAAGAAAGATTTCATGCAGCCTCCTGCTGGTATGAATTGAAACCAACTACAATGGCTCTAAGCCAAGGAAGTATTCTGGGAAATCTAATATTGTCATGTCCCTTCCTTGTTGGTAATTCTAGTGAAGTTTTCTTTACTTCTTATGAGAAAATGTTTTTGCAGGATTTTTTCTTTCAGAATTGAGTGTGTTTCTTTTTTCTTTTTATTCAATTAATTTAAAAAGTATATATCAAAGAGCAATGTCCTATAGAGCTCATGCCAATACTTCTACAACATCTTATTTCAATTTTGTAACTGACTTTTAGAAATTCCTCGTCACCTACTTTTTAATTGTAGCCCTCCTCTCTTCCTCCTGTCTAGTCGCAGTAAAGCCTGGGAGCTTGGCCACATGGTTCAGGGCTGGGCTACAATACAAGGACGAGGGGGATGAGGAAACTAGTGGGGGTTCAGAGGCATAAAAGTTCCTTTCTTCTCTACCCTAGCCCATTTCTTTGAGCCAGAACAGAGGGTTGCCACGGCGATGAGGTTGGTCTGTATCCCACAGCGTGGTCTGGGAAGAGCAGCAGCTTGCTCTGACATTTACTCAGGCTGGAAGAAACAGAGACGATGGAGAAGAGAAACGCACGGACATACATACACACACAGACAGCGAGAAGAGTGAGGGGGATGCATTAGCAACTGGCAGTTGCAGAAAGTGAATGGATTAAATGATAACACCTGTAACATCAGAGGGTTGACACACACATGGAGAACAGACTGGCACTGCCTTTATCTAAAACCTTTTATCTTCTTCTAAGTTTCCATTCATCCCCAACTTCTATTCCTCGCCTTCATTTTCATTTGCTCGCATTTAGATCTTGCCAGCAAGTCAGCAAGCCAACACAAATTTACATCCTAATCATATTCACACGCACACAACCAATGCACAGACATGAACACAAGCAAACAGTCACAGTAGAGACACACAAACACACACATGCAAAACTTTGGCCATCCGACTGAGAGGCCAACTACCAATGATGCCAACAAGTACTGTGGTCAAAACTGGAAAATTTGGCCCAGGATTCAAGTGAACACAGCTTTTTCACATTCAGCACAGGAAAAGGTGACCTTATCTTTTGGTATGGTGTGTATGCATGCTTGAGTTCTTGTGCAGCCATGTCATGGTGTGCATGTGTGGCTATCCGTGGTGGGTATGTTTTTTGGATCTTGCATCTATCAACAGGTCAACATAGAAGATCTCCAAGTTGAAAAAGCCTATGATGCTTGAAAACACACATCAAGTTAAAAACACTTTTCTGTTTTATCAACAGCTGTCTGCTTCTGATTAAAGGAGACAGTCATATCAGCAAATACAAGCAAGGAAATAGTGGTAAGAAGGAAATGACTGATGTGATGTGGGTATAAAAGATACGCTTGAGTACAACATACTGCCACATTTACAGAAAACATTTTTCTCCTAATGGCTCAGTTAGCATACAACCCACAAGAGGCAGAGAAAGAAGAGGAAATGCAAACAATGCAAGTCATGCAACATTCACCACACTGCTAATAGAAGTGGCAACACTTCTTCATCCATATGTGCCACTTTAAGGAACTTCAGTAAGAATAAGCAAATGCAACTTTTCTCTCTGACACTGAAATTCTCAAGGCCCTCAGTCATTTGTGAATGAACTTTGTATTCCCTGAGACTGGCGCTCCAGTGGAAATGTTCACTTTTAGCGTCCTTCTGATTCTTCTGAATCTAAATAAAGGCAACTTCAATTGGGATTACTCTTTGCTACCCACATGAACACTGAGGCAAAAAGACACAGTTCTCCCTACATGACAACAAAACCTTTCCTCTTCTCAGAGTGCTATCCATCCATAGCTCCTGCAGATCACCCCAGTACAGTGCACTCAGTGGCATTTTGTCTGTGGAGCTCAAAGCAGAAATTTGAAAAGCTCAACAGCAACATTTCTTAAAAATAAAAATGCCCCGGCTATGATAGTGTAGAGACCTCATTGTGAACAGTTTGAGAACTACTTTCTACCAACTGTTCACCTCCATGCAGTAGGACAAAACAATAACAAGGTCTGTGGGTTATCTTGAGCAACTGTGTCACTGCATTTTCAAAGACACTTTGACTTGAAGCAAAGTGCCAACAGTTACATAAAAAAAGAATATACCAAACAGTCGACGTTTTTATTATCGTCCGCTTTATCTATCTTTGTCATTCAAAGATGCTTTTTGTGATTTTTGACTTTTAGAAAAATAAAAGACTGAAAAATTCACTGGACAAAAAACATTTTTGCTCTGGTTTGGTCTACCAGCTTATAAGAAAGATATCTTACGTAATTGTTAGCCTTCTGCCCGGAAGCTTCTAAGAACTGCTGGTTGGATGTTGCTTCCCTGTTGGTTTATTAGTACTGGCAATATGGTGTCATTTAAATCAGCAGTAACACTAAAATTATTGATTAAAGTAATAGCTGTAGTAAGGCTGACCCCGAATAGTCGAAGATTCAGTGCTTCAATAGGCGGAGCCTGATTCAACTGTCAAAATCTCACAGTGGAAGCTTTGTAGCGAAACAAGGGTCATGTCGTTTTGGCGATATGGTGATGCTCAAAATCTCGTTTTACATAGAACTATCAGTTTTCTCCCAATAAGTTAATATACAGCCTATTTAAATATAAATTTCTACATTTAATGCTGTAAAGAAACATGTAAAAAAAACTTTAAAAAAAACTTTAAAAAAATGTGCATAAATAAATCCAAAATTGCAACCCTGACCCTGGGTCGTCAATGTGTAGGCGCAGTGTGTATGTGTGTAGTGGGAGAAGACACACACACATACCTGGCCTGCACCACGAAGCGAGTTCAACAAACCCAGGATATGTTTTCGTTATCTGGCTTCACTAAC
>JAPMOB010221544.1:0-14891 GCA_029875015.1 Lepomis gibbosus | reverse complement strand
GACAACTGCGTCGGTTGGAAACTAGCAATGACACTTGCACTGCGCTTGCGTGCCGCTTTGCGCTGGGTGCAAGATATGGGCCCCAGAGTATAATGGATTATCTGGGCTTCTCCTTTGTAAACGTTATTTCTAACGAATGATTTTGATTATATGAATGATATTTTGACATTCAAGGGTCACTATTTACCTTGGACATGGTAAACAGTTTTTGTACAAGGTCCACTCCCTTGACAATTTCCAGAACTTTCTGTTACCTCTCATGGCCTTTATCAGCATACTAAATTTGATTAGTACTAAGCAAACTGAGAAAACTAGTAGCTGAAAGGATGGACTCATTCCTTCAATGTAATCCAAAGTTTAATGGCTCTAAATAGGATTTCATGATGAACAATAGACAATAAAGCACAGTGTTCACACACAGTGGGATAACTTGCTCTAATGGCATGACAGTCTGTGGAGGTATCAAGAGCACATAGTATAATTCATCAAATGTATACAATTGTGATGGGAAATTAAACTGCTGCAAAAGTAAGTGCTACATAATGTATGTACCGCATGCTAATGTAGGTTTAGGCTACCAAAGCATCTTAACCAAGAGCTGTGATTGCCTAAACATAACCACAGAAACATTTTATCATGCTTTAGCTGCTACAAGCTGGCACCATATCGTAAGAGCAGATGTGGTGGGAAAACTGACACATTCAACATCAACATTTTGCAGCTTGCCAGAAATGTTAATTAACTATGTTTCCTTGTTGTGTTCATAAAAAATGTGATCCGGACAACATTACGCTTTATTCAAAAAGTATAGTATTTGCTGTTGCAAATAGAAGGATGTAAATATAATTTTGAGGAGACAAGGTGGGAATTACTGTATGAAAATGTCAAAGGTGTATTGACACCACACACATCCTTGATCACAAGGAATAAGTGCGGTAAAATAAAGACGAACAGGGAGAAGAAGAGAGAGGTAGGGGAGAAGGAAAAAGAGAGGAGAGAAAGACGGCAGGATGCAGTAAGATAGATACTGCGAAGAGCAGGGATATACAAAGAGACAGAAAGATAGCTGACGGAGGAAAGTGCTGAGGGCATGGTGAAAGAACAAACAGTTGCTTTACTTTCCCTGCTCCCTGAGTTTAAAATTGAATTAGCAATGAAGTATTTATACAAGTGCAGTGTGGGTTTTCCATCTCAGTGCTTCTGTACAGTAGACAGCCGAAGAGGATAGTGCAGGGAAACATACAGCAATGTTGATTGTTTCCAGTTCTTCTTTTTCTGGAGATGCACTGCATTTTGTTCGCGGATTCCGATTTCTTAAAAGTCCAACCAGCTGATTCCAATTTTCTTTCTTTCTAAGAACTATAATTGAAACATACACAAACATTTTTGTCTCACATCTTTTCTTTAATGTAATATTCTTTCTTTCTTTCTTTCTTTCTTGGTATCCACATTAGCACCAGCACAAGTACTGGTTATTTTTGTTCATTCAATTGCATGTTCACTGACTATTAAATTAATTAATTTATTAATTTATAAATTAATTTTTTATTTTGTCTAAAACAGCACAGGACCTACTCTCACACAAACCAATTTTAAAATTAAAAAAGTGC
This sequence comes from Lepomis gibbosus, assembly GCA_029875015.1. Classification (NCBI taxonomy): domain Eukaryota; kingdom Metazoa; phylum Chordata; class Actinopteri; order Centrarchiformes; family Centrarchidae; genus Lepomis; species Lepomis gibbosus. Next base: position 13,281 of record JAPMOB010221544.1, on the reverse strand, counting down.
TTCAGGTCAGCTTACATAAACATACATAAATTGCAGTTCAGTGATTCCCAAAAAACCTAGTTAGGTTTTTTGTTATCTCATCATTCTCCACTTAATTGTCCACCTTATTTTAGTATATACTCACAAACTGCTTTAATCTGCTCACCCTGCTTTTTCTTCAGCCACTCACACACACACACCAACACCTGTCTCACTCTGTCTGTATGGGTCTGCTCTGTTGACAGTTTCTTCGTCTGCAGTATGTTTTATAAAGTCACCTGCAAAAACACAACCCGCATTTTGGAGCCTATCAAAACAACGAGGACCAACGTATGACATCGGCACCAATAGGTGTGTTCAGTGTTGGTTTACCTAGTCCATGCTTGTAAAATATCTACTGTGTCTGGGTCTTCTAACGTAATACCAGATAAGGTCTCTCTCTGGGTTTCTCTGCAGTTTGCCGTATATTTTAGTCTACTTTGCTGTTAATATACCTGGGTGGTCCACGTCCAAGTGAAGTCTGTGTGTGGGGAAACACAGCTTATTTTGGCCTTAAAGGTATTACAAATTGCGAGTGTTGTGTGTGTGTGTGTGTGTGTGTGTGAGACAATTATGGTTGCTGTCTGTGCCGCTGTGTGCATGACATGAACTTTGCTGCGTCTAAATTTGACCACCACAGAATCGCATATATGAGATTGATCGGCTCCAGTCACCGTTCATGGCCAATCAAGCTGAAAACCGTCCCATTCCAGTCACCGGCTGATCGATTGGTGTGCTTCTATTTTTTTTCTACATACATGTCATGGGCATGATGACAAATTCACAGCCAGAAACACTTGTCCATACCCACAGAGGGAGAGGTAAGATAGAATTGTTGTGAGAGAGGCAAAAAAGTAGAAGAGGAATGATGAGGATTTAGAGTCGAGGAGAAACACTCAGTTTGAGTTTGCATCTAGCTGTCTCCCCTTGCTGTCGTGTTCCCAGCCCGGCTGCTGTCAATGAGTGCTGATGCAAACTCTCCCAGGTCAGGGAATGTGAAGTGATATCAATGAATGAATGGCAGCTTGACTTGACAGGGGTGTTTGGAAACTGCTGACGTTACATTTGGTCTTTTTCAGTAGTTTCACAACTTGAAAACAAATACTGTTTATATTATAGAATTCCACTTTAACTCAATCATTTGGATTTTAACTGGATGTGTGTGATGTACACTAGCAAAGATTGGTTATTGAGTGATGAGCCTGAAGAGAGAGGAGCTATTCCATCTGTCATCCGGCAGCAATCCCAGTGACACATGACACCCTTTCTCATCATGTAGACATGTACACGTGTATGCTTTCGTGTGCGCGCACACACACACACACACACAACCAATTAAACCAGCTCCACATGTGCATGCCTAAATGGGTGAATTAAGGTGACACTACTTACTTCCAGTGCATCAAGAAAGGTTTCAATCACACCTCTCTTTTTAATCTACAAATCTACAAAATTCTCATGACTGCTGTATGGTTGACATCGTATCCAAAAAGTGGTATGACTTGTTTTGAGCATCGTTATTAATGCGATTTATACTAACTCACTATCAGAACTAAGATGACTTAAAAGGTCTCTAGAATCTGCACCACACTGCAGTGTTTCCCATTCACAGATTTATTTGTGGTATAACTGGTATTTTTGGCAATGCAATAAATAAATACGTTCACCTACACTTTTAGCAATTGGACAAACAGGATTTTCACGTTGAAAAAAAATATCTTTAAAATGTAATACCTTGTTAAATGGCGATTAAGACTTTTTAATACTTTTCAATGGCCTTAATTTTTGCAAAACCGATTTATCACCTTTGAAGACTTTTTAAGACCCCGCGGACACCCTGCATTTCACTGGCATGCTGCAACGTATGACAGTCTTCTTCGCTGGAACACACATGTTGACAACCTGTGTAACAAAAAGCAGCAGAGGCTTTATTTTTTTAGGCATCTAAGGTTGTATGGTGTGAGCAGTCAGATCATGATGATTTTCTACCATGCAATCTTAGAGAGTGTCATCAGATATCGAATTAGTGCATGGTTCAGCAACTTAACATTTAAGTTGAAAAATAAACTTGCCAACATGCACAAAAGAGCCATGAAAATTATAGGAAGGAGAGACTATGAGCCTGTACAGAGCCTGTATGACCAAGCAGTTATGAAACAGGCTAGGAAAATTAAATCTGACCCTCAAAATCCTCTGTTCCCTGAATACGAAACCCTGCCATCAGGAAGAAGACTCTGTGTACCAAAATGCAAATGTAATCGCCTAAAATTATCATCTGTGCCAGCCTCTATTAAGCTGCTGAACAATGTAAAATAGTGTAAAAATTAATAAATATGTGAGCACTACAGCACTTTGCTTGCAACCTTGGTGCTATAGGGCAGCGTGCAATACATACACTAGCACTCTAGCATATGCACTTTACACAAACTTCAGTTCAATGGAGCAATGTACAACAACCACACTAGCACTTTAGAACTTGCACTTTAATCCATGATCCATCCTTGTTCTTCTGTGTTTATATTTCCCTCTTGTCAAGTACAACATGTCGATGCTTCTCAGGTTCTTGTTGATGTGTTCTGTGATGTGTGATGTCTTTTGTGAATTTTATTTTATTTTATGAAGCAACTGTGCACTGTGCCCAAGCAGAATTTCCCCTTAGGGACAATCAAGTTAACCTAACCTAACCTAACACCGCCCCCAGGCATTCAGATCGTAAATCTGTGATCTCAAGTAGCCATAATTAGACGATATGAAAATAAAGAAAATCACCCAACCCCTCAAGGATTTCAGTTTGGACCCTTGTAAGAAAAAAGTTAAAAAAGGTCAGGGTTTTTCCTGCATAGAGAAATTTATGCCACCCCCCCAAAAAGGTTTTAGCAAGCGCCAAAATGATCAGAAAGGGAAAAAAATAATTTCAAATCCTCTCCCAATGTGTTTAATGGCCATTTATCAAACAACTGTTGAGAAAGCAGAACATAAACTACGACGTCTTGTCTTCAAGCAGTCACCAGTCACACAGCAGCTGGCGCTGTATTTATTAAACCAGCTGTGTGCCTGAACGCTTCACTACGAAGCTTGTGCTAACGGGACAGATGACTTCCTGTTATTTCTCACAATATAAAAGTTACTGGTGCAGGTACTGTCACGTTTACATTTTACTTCTTGCCATACCAGCAATGGTCCTCTCCTCTGCCCTCTCCAGCTCAGGTTCTCTGGGAACTGTGTGACGCTCTCCTGCCTGCTAATCTCCGCAGGAAGATCGGGAGACTTTCATGCAGCCGACAAAGTCACTTTTCGTGAACCGAAACTTGTTTGTTGTTCTGTATGCACAGTTTCTTATTACTGACAAGTTAGTACTCTGCATAAATAAATATAGAAACTAAACACCATCTAGAGCATTTTTCTTGCACAATAATTTATTGACTGAAAACAACCCACAAAAATTATACTGCTGTTTTCTCCAACTGGAATTAAAATTATAGGTTACTAATGGTAAGTTATAGTAGCCTAAACTATTCTCTGAAATTATAATGAATATACAAATATTAGCACTGATCAAACCTTAAACATAGTGGTGTAGGATACTATCAGATAAAGGTTGGTTTTTTTTTAAACAGCTGAGTCTCAACTAATAAACTATCTGTAGGCAGCTAATCCAAATCAAATGTAACCTATAAAAATACTAACATTATACTTTTTAATGTTATTAATACACTAATTCATACCTTTACTCCCCCAGGTTGTGGATGTATTTTGTTTATCAAACGGTCAGAAATAACAAGAAAATGCATAGATTTCGGGTCATAAGGTAACTCATTGCCTTATACCGATCTTTGATGCATACCGTTCATGCTTACATTCTGAACCAGGAAAAACCCTGGAAAGCTAATAATGTAATATGTAGTGTGTGGTTGTACTAAGCAGCTCTGAAGCACAAATTGTTTGTAATGAACATTACAGGGATAGTTTGTTTTTGTTTTTTTAAATGAGGATGTATAAGGTGCTTATCCATAGTTAGCGCATTACCTGCAGTAGATGAAGGTCGGCACGTGTACAAAATGGTGTACATTAAGATCAATCTAAAAGTCAGTTTGGAGCATGTGACAAATATATAGTTGCGCAGAAATGTTTGTATGTATACAATCATAACTATAGCTGGATGAACATGCAACAAATCGTGAAAATTTCTCACTGCACCACCACTATATGAAATCCTTGATTTATGATCACACACTGTGAACACATTAGCCTGGAAACGTATTGTAAAATGTGTTTGGCCAGCCGAGGAAAGTGATGGAGTCAGGGTGTGCCTGAGAGCGGCTGCTTCAGTGCATTAGTGGGCTCCTGCAGGCCACATGATCCATGTAGACCTTGAGGAGCACTAATTCCATTACATAACGCCCTGCTCCAGCTCTAAGTGTGTGCGTGTGTGTGTGGCTGGGCGTGCTCTTTGTGGGCATATCAGTGTGTGTGGCATCGTGCCAGTCTGTATCACGTTCACTCTTCCTCTAATGATTCTAAGGAATTAACGGCCCTCACATACTGATATTGCTAATGACCAGTGATGAGTCGCCTGCATCATTAGTACTAGATTTATACTGCATGTAGGTCAATTCTGTAAAAAGATGCGTTTTGTAACTGTTGTATGTTTTGTCTCTTTTTAAGTGAAGTGTGAGCTGCTTGGGATGCAAGACAAATCTCAGAAGAATCTGGAATACAATTGCTGCCTGACTCATGTTTCCTTATTGATTTAGTTTCATCAGAGGCACTGCAAGCTGAAATGAGACTCAGCATCCACATCCACGCAGTTTTAGAGTGTCACTAAAGCAACAAGCTTTTTTTTACTCCAGCATTTCATGTGTTGCTGGCAATCTGTGGGGCAAGTTAGTCTCATCACCAATCAAGGCATGCCCTCATACATCTCCTCATCTATTCATCAATCCCGCCACGTGCAGTGTCGCACCGTAATCACCACGGTAACATCAGGCACTTCATACCGCCTGTTGAGTGACCCCAGGTTCACAATAAACTTTGCCAAAAGATTTACAGCTGTTACTCCTCCCTCTGCATGCCAGGGCTTCACAATGGTTGGCCTTGCTAACAACGATGATGGATGCTCTGATTAACAGGTGCCGTCTGGCAGATGAGCTGTGACTCTTGACTGAACTCAATGACTGCATGCTGATCTAATAGGCCATCAGCACAGTGACGCTCAGACCATTGACTGTTTCTATTGTTGCACAACAAAGGCAAAACAACTGAAAAATGTTAAGATAAAATGCAAAGTGGAAAATACAGTGTGTTACAACACAAACACAAAATTAAGATTTTAGCCTCACATCTGACCCATGGTTTGAGATCAAAATGTGACAGCTTGAGTTCTATACTTGGTAAATCTAAGCAAAGCACAAAAATACAGTGCAGCACTGTCTAAAAGTCACTGGTGTTGTCACAATACAAAATTCTGACTTTAACACAATACCTGCCTAACTATCTCGATACTGATACTGAAACAATACCACGGTACAGATGTCCCCTATACTTAATGTTATGATTTCTTCAATAGTTAAATTTATCTTTGCATCCATTCACTTACAAACAGCGTCATGACTCAATACATCTTCTTGGCGGAGGTCTTAGCTTTACTGAGCGCATCTACTGACAGAAATAATTGACACAAATGGATATGCCATGATCACCATTACCTGTACTGATTTAAGTATAAATGTATCACTTATAACTCCTGTTGTTGATCTGCATTCTGCAGATTTTTAGCAGCTTGCAAGTTATGGTTAAGTTAACTTTGCCAGTGTGAAAGTTGCGTTTACATACAGAGATTTTTGCCACATTGGTAAGTTAGCTAAAAAGCTGAAACCAAATTAAACAGTTAACACTGCCCTCGTCAAAATCCAATGCTAATAAAGGTTGCTTGTCAGACAATATGTCACACTCGTTTAACTTGAGTTATCTATCACGGCCGCTAACCTGTCACTCTTTCTTTTTTCTTTTATAGACTAGCTTTTGGTGCCCATAGGCTTGCTCTCACTGTCTGCTAGGTAAGCGAAATAATTTGAGCAGAGCGACGCTGTGTGTGCAGCTCTGAGAGCACTGCCTGCCACTGCACATCAAAACATTGTCCTTCTTAAAGTATCAGTCCCAATAAAAGGAAGTATTGTATCGTTTTCAATGGCAGGGTATTGTGATACCTTTTCTAGTATCGTGCAACACCAAAAGCCACAATGCAGATTAAACCCCAAATTCTTTAAAGAGCCAATATATTATTTTGTATACTACTATTATTATTATTATTATATGTTTGAATCCAAATATTAAAACATTAATTATAGTTAGACAGTTATTTATCCAAAAATCATATTTAGGCAAAAACTGTAAGATCATGGAAGTATGGCTGAATAATTCTTGCATAGATTTATTAATTTTAAGGGAGACAATTGATTAGGATTACAAATCAGATTGGTAGATTATTAATTTTTTAATACTTGTCATGTATATATTACTTTGAAAACAGTCTTTTTAATATTATTTACAGAGATCCAAAAAATCCCACCATGAGCCACTTGCTGATAGAGGCAAGGAAAAACTTCCTTTTAAAAGGCAGAACCAGGCTTAAGTCCATAGGTCCATATGTGAAATACATAAATGTACCAGAATTGCAGGTACACAGCAATGGGTACAAAAATTTTCCTTAACAGAGCAAAAAGATTTTCCTGATATTTTTATCAACGATGTCTGACAAGGTACACTTATCTAAAATCACTTTAATCTGCAGATCAAAATATGTGACAGAGCTGAGTCCTAGATAAGCCCTCAAAGATGTCTGATAAATATCGGCCATCTTGCTTCTATTCTGGTATCTTCCTGTGTTGTTTGAGTAGGTACGTATCCGGGGCAACATCAAATACAGTATCAGAGCAGGTGCTCAGCTAGCACACAGTAGTGGTGTGTAGATAGATGGAGAGCCCTGGTCTCAGATACAGTGTAATCCTATGCTGGCAGGTAAATATAGCCTGTGGCTGCTTCAGGCTGGGCTTGAGTGCTGCTTTGCTCTGCTCGACCTTGGCTCATCCTGCCCTCCCTTTCCTCAGAGAGGATGAAAAGTCAGAAGCCCACACCATTACGCTACCTATTACTGTTGCCTTACAAAAAACATGCGCAGCATATCTCTAAAAATCCCATGTAAAGGGTTTCAGCATTACCTGCACTAGCTGAAATTGGGAATAAGGTGTACATGACATGTAACAATTAATATTATGTAAAAACCTTCAGTTATACATTTCATCACTTAAATCATAACTACAGACAGCATTTTTGTAGTATAATTCTACTTTTATCTATAATATTGAATCATATAACTGCATACTGCTACAGATGCTTCAGGAGTTTCACCTTTGAGGCTCTCCAGCTCTGCAGAACTTGAGCTTTTTCGATCTTTTAGGTAATTTTGTTTAGCTGTACAGTTAAGTCTTACTGCTCTTATCAACACTGTATGCACACATTTTCAGAAAAAAAGTTAGCACCTATCCGAAATAATTTATTTCTTCTTTATAAACATAACTTTTTCTTTTAGTCCATATGCTAAATACCTAAATGTACCTGAATTGCAGGTACACAGCCACATTGGGTACCAAAGTTTTAGAGTTAAATTATTTTCCTTATCCTTTTCCTGCTTATCTAAAATCACTGATCTCCAGATCAAAATATGTGACAGAGCCAAGGGCTTTATCAGCCCTCAGAGATGATAATTATCGGCCATCTAGAAAGCTACAGACTAAGACACGTTTCTCACGAGTTGGTGGTGACCAAAACAGAGCTAAAAGAGCAGTGAAAATTGGTATTAGATTTGTCATAATGCCGTAAACATGGCTCTAAATTAATGTTAATGTTGCTTTGTGTCTGCTGCATGTATATATCGAAACAATTTGCTTACATGTCAGTCATTGTAACACCTATCCAGTATGTGTCTGTCACTTTGTTTTGATGTTTCTTAGCCCCCTAGTGCAAACAATTTCTGAATACAGCTTTATAACAAAAGTGAAATAAGTAACTTCAAAAATTTACAAAAACAAAAGAGACCTATAAAATCACCCTATAATTGTAAAGACATATACATACATAAAGGCTTTTGCAGAGCAAGCTACACAAATACACAGGATAACCCAAAAAAATGCTAAGAGAAGGACGAATCACATACATGAGTCCCTTGGATTCTAGGACACGTCCTGAAGAGACCCACTCTCATGGGCACATATAAACATACTCGATTTCCTCCCCCACCCCACACAAATACACGGTGAATCAAAGTATTCTTTTCATACCACCTCTGTCATTGAATCTGGGACAGTGTAAAATACTGTACTTAAACACAGCAGAATTGCGTCTCTGTGTGCAATAAGATCTGTAATGGTTTGATACCTTGTTTAGAAAGAAAAGGAGCTGAAACTGTCAATGGCAGCAGCTGAGTGTAAAGAAATACAAGTCTTCCATCTGTGCTGCCCTGAATACATAGAGAATATATAAAAACTGTGTGATGCAGTATATGAAATCACTGTTTATCAAAAGAATGGGTCTTTCTGTAGTGCACTGCAATGACATGAATTAGCTAAATAATCTATTAATTTGCATCCAAAGCTCAGGAATATAATAATAGGGCAGCAGCTAACGATGATTTTAGTACTCAAAGCTTCTATACATTATTTCGTCAAAATAATCAGACCAACAACATCAACAGACAACAACCAGACAACTGCTTTACCAACACAATCACCCGAGTGCTATACAAGTTGTAGTATACTAAGGTGCAGTTCCCCGACAGCTCATGACTGTGATGTTACAACCCAAACTCACAGCCCAACCAGGAGAACAACAAACGCATGTGTGTACATTTTCAGCTGAGGACTGCGGCTTACTTTGGCTAGCCTTCAACTCAACAATCAATCATGATTTCAGTTAAATGTTAAAGTTGCTGTTACTGTTACCTTGTCTGTGGTCCGCTGGCAAAACACCAGATGCTTTCTGATCAGGTGCCGTTGTGCTGTTGCGGTAACGTCAGGTGACATAAGTTTCCATTTACGGAAGACAGAGTGTAACATTACAGAATTGTTGTTTTCTTTTAGCTTGAAATAATTTACTTTGGACACTTTCTTCTCTGTCCCACACTATTTTCTCTCTCTTCCTCCACTTTGATAAAGCGTTAAGTGCGACAATAATAGATGTCTGTGCGAAACAGTGTGGCTATAGAGTTGTATGGATCAAACAAAGGCTTGATGCAAAGAATTTGGGTTGATGCATTTTAGTAATCTAATGAATCAATTTAATAGATGAATCATTTCAGGCCCAAGTGATAATAATACAAAGTCCAAAAAAATATTAATTTTCCGCTTGTCTAAAAAATGTCTGAAATTATTTAATTTTGCAGATAACACAACTTTTAATTGCAAAGGATAGGCATTGGTGAAACAGTATTTCTGATGTCACTGTTGTTTGTGTTGATTTGTTTGAGGACAAAAGTGAGCAGAGAGGCAAAGAAAGAGGGAGAGGGACAGAAGAGGGTTTTGGCTGATTAGGGTTGGGTATCCATAAGGTTACATAAAAGTGGAATGAGATACCCTGAAGCTCTGCTATTTCACTCACACTCACACAAACTGCATGTGCATGCATGCACACATAACAGTTCCTTTGAAAACACGAGCAAGCACACACACACACACACACACATAAAGAGCATACGCTATCCATTAGCAGATCTGTGGATCCATTGTAATAAGTGCAGGCCTGGAGGAAACAGGAAATTGTACAGCCCAAGGATCCTTGTGCTGAGGTATTACAATAAAAGGTTTCACATCCTAGATGAGTCTATCCCATTCGCTACAGAGAACTGACAAAAACAATTTGAAGATGATTTTCACGTATTTCCTTTCTTCTTCAATGTCCCCAGCTAAATTTTTTAACTTATTTAGTCGGGTACTAAGTTGGAATTTAAAATTTCATGCTTGTTGCTGCAATTCATCAGATCAAATCTGCACAGATGCTAATTATAGTTAGCAAAGAGCAGTATAAAAACATTCACGTAGCAGCATCTCCTTTTTAGCCAAAATTAAACTTGCCTGTTATGTGGTTACAGTGCTATCTGCAAGCCAATGTCTGTGTTCAGAGCCCCAATCTGTTACACCGCTGTGGAACTGTGAGTGTCCCAACAACTCAAACAGAGTGATATGTCTTCTCTATAACTTATTGTGACACGTCAATATCAGCAGTCACATTTTGCCGGTAAACTTTCATTTATACAATATCAATAATTAAAGCAAATCAAAGTAATTGTTTTGATCCACAACTTTCAGTATTTAGATAAAATAGCCTTTCAGGAAAAAATGTGTAGGTTCTACAGCTGTCATTTTTACGTGTCAAATATATTTATTTAATCAACACTGAATATGTGAATACAAGTACTGGATCGGACTAACTATCAGTGGATACTTAATGTTAAAGGACTTGCATTAGGATCAGGGCCATTAAAACTAAATCATAGCAGAATAAATCAATGACAGTCATTGGACTGTTGTGACTAGTGAGTAGTAAGCACACAGCAGAGAACAATGATGCTAGACATAATAGCCACAGTGTAGTCAGATAGAGATCCATAGTAGTAGTGCATGCAAGAACTCATACTGTCAATGCGGTCAAGCATTGACCTCCAGTTTATTCCACTCGTGACACAATGCATTACACATTAAGCTGCATTTCAAACCACCTGCTGTCTTTATTCCTCTATAATGAGCAAGAAGTACAGCAATTTTTGGATTGTGAAGAAAAATATTAATGTTGATACACAACTAATCTTGTTATTTCCAATCAGGTGCTTCTATTAAACAGTACGCCACCACTCACCCCTATGGAAACAACTAGCAATTAGCACATGAAAGTATATCCGTATGTTATTATATTTCAGTTTGCCTTAGTGGCATTTCTGCTGTCGCTCTTTGTTAGTTTTTTATCTTCATTTTTCAGAAATGAGCGAGGACAGCAATGATTATCAGAAACTGGAAATAGATGACATTTTACAGCTAAATGGCATACACCTTAGCCACCAAAGCAAGCAGAGCAGTGCCCCTGCACTTTTTTTGCGGATTCCTTAACTACATTACTTGCCAGTCCATCCAGAGCTATGATAGGATCTCTGTTGGCACTGTAGTGGATGATCTTTTGGCAAAGAGGAGGAGTAGGGAAGAGAGATGAAATGCTGCCAAGTTTGATTTACATTGAACGTTGCTAATTAACATCCCCAGAACATTAAGACCTCCCTGTGCCTCCTCTTTCCCTCTCTGTCTCTTTGACTTGCTTCCTAATTCCTTCTGGGTGCATAGCAACCATCTACTGGAGGATGAAAGACAGATTCAGAGAGCGATGCACAGTAAACAGAGAGACACTGTGGCATGGTTGATGATTAAGGTGAGAGTGAGGGAGAAAGGTCACTCAGACAGAAGAAGTGAAGCAGAGATGGGATTTTTGGTTCGTAAAACTTGCTGCGTGAAATGTGCCTTAAGCTGGGAAATCCTGTAGACAACAATACAATTACACTGATGTTCTTCATTGCTTTTCATCCCTTTCCTATTTAGAATAAATAAGGAAACAGATAGATGAGAATACTGGCGGGTTAATATAAGAGTTTTTTTCCCCCAATAAAATACAATAAAACTATATACTGTATATCAGGAGAAAACCTGTTAAATCCTTGAAATCTACTTTTTTGGTGACCTAAATAATTGTGCTTGGGTTTGCATATTTTTTACGCTACAGTAAAGCCAAAAGGGATCCTAAGGCTTTACAAAGGAGCCAGTTGAGATGGAGAGTGGTTATGAATCAGATGACCATTAGTGAAGTCTTAAACATAACAGCTTGATTGATTCTGATAATTGACAAGATGGCAGCATTAACAAATTAAGAGACCAATGTAGATGCTTTGGGATTGAATGAAAACACGAAACTGCTGTTTCATGCTGTTCTGTCCAACTGCAATTATTACATAAGATGATTATGCATAATTGTAAAATGATATAATTAATAGGACCGCAACGATTAGTTGACGTAATCGACGATGTCAACAATAAAGGTTTGTAAACGTGAAATTTCATTGTTGACGCATCGTTACATAGATGCCGTTTAAGGGAGAGATGGCAATCTTCATATTAGGAACATTTCTAGTTGTTTATCCCTAACTGCAGTGCATTACAGAAAGTGCTGGGGGCAATATCGCTTCCACTGTATGCCATGACTGCTTGACTGTGAGACTACTCACGAAGAAGAAGCATTTAGAGAAGCAGAAAGAAGCAGAGAAAGAGCAAGGGGGTAAGCCACAGTTGAAACAGTGAAGCCGACCAAAGCCTGCATGGACGGTTCCATGTCATCTTTTTAAGCAGACGGCCACTATAGAAGCACTGCCACATAAATCTTTCTCCTGAAACGGAGGTGCAAAAGGATTGGTTTCTGTCTTCTCTTATTGTCCTGTCAGCGACGTTATAATGCTCGCACAACGAGGACGTTTAATTGCGAATTTAAACTAGCCTTCAGTATAGTTGTTCAGTACAGTATAGTATAGTGAACTGTTTAATAAACCAATCAATGTCAAGTATAGGAAGACGCAGCCCACATAGATTAAGACGACAGGACGCAAGTGTGTCATGTAAAGTCCTTTAGTGTGGTCGCAGATTGGTCGCGTTGGTGTTTGGCAGGTGAGCCTCGTAGGTCGTAGAGCCCTGCATTTCAGCCCCTGAAATGGGGCCGGGCCGGGCTTCGGGCCAATTTTCACGTCATAGTTCACATGCAGGCCGGGCCTCGGGCCTTTTTTGGGTTATCCTTTTTATTTTTTTAGACGTTAATTAAAAGGAAACACACACGCTACATTTTTCCAAGCATTTCTGATGGATCAATAAGTGACACCACCTCCGCACACGGACCTGTATGTGCAGCCGACATGAAGCACTTCCCTGAGATGGTGACATCACGTACCGATCCTTGGGTTGATGTTTGCGACTTTGCTGCAGGGAATAAAGACACGCGCAACGGAGTGTCTCTCTCTCAAGAAACATAACTAACAAAACTGACATATTTTAATGGCTGCATATAGGGCAGGCTGTCGCTGTATAATAATAAAAAAACGGGCTTGGGGTCGGGCTCATAATTTTGATGAGCTGTCGGATACGGGTCGGGCTAGGGCTTGAGCATCTCGGGCCAGGGCCGGGCTCGGGC
>JAPMOB010221543.1:0-11161 GCA_029875015.1 Lepomis gibbosus | reverse complement strand
TCTCTCACCAGCTGTTCCCTAGTCGACAGTGCGACCCTCTCTGAACCCAAGAGACAGCTTGGTAGAAATGAGGACATGCTGTGTAAACAGCCTCTCTCTCTCACTCTCTCTGTCTTTCTCTTTCCCTCTCTCTGCCTCTGTTTGAGTTTCTGTCACTGGCTTTCAATTGGGTTGCAGTATGTGTGCACTGCATTTAACTGAACCGGACAGCACCTCATTTGCACAATGCTGGGCAGTCTAGACAAACACGTTAAGAGCTTATTTATTTTTCTCTATTAGGGCAGTGCAGAAAGTGATCCAGCCCTGTGGCCAGCTAGATGTTTGGCTGGCTGGTTGTCTGCATGTCCACCTCTGTTGTCAGCCAAGACAGCAGCTCCCAGTATGCCTGCCTCTGCCAGGCCCTGATTAGCAAAAGTATATCAACACAAAAACAGAAAAGGCTGAGGTTTGAAGGCGACAGTAATTTTCATAATAGACTAAACTCTTGCAAGTGGTTTATTATAGATTGTGGCCTTTTCTGCTATAACAAATCACCATGACCTTTGACAGTTAACCTCATGGACATATTATTCTCCTCAGCTTTCTACTCTTCAGCATGCAAATCTACAGTAAAGGTGTGGAGTGCCTGCTGCTGCTGCTGCTGCTGCTGCTGCTGCTGCTGCTGCTGCTGCTGCTGCTGCTGCTGCTGCTGCTGCTGCTGCTGCTGCTGCTGCTGCTGCTGCTGCTGCTGCTGCTGCTGCTGCTGCTGCTGCTGCTGCTGCTGCTGCTGCTGTGGGTTGCCAGGCTTGTAATTAGGGAGCAGTTATTGATGCAATGTGGCCCCCTGTGCACTCCTAGGAGGAAGATGAGGACAGCAGAAAATGAGACTTGTGTAATTTAAAGGGTGAGCAATAACATGACGAAGGGGTCTATCTTTTGGCAAGGTCTATTAAGAACCCTTCAGATTTTTAGTTAGAGATCTCACAGTTTAGAATTTTTTTAAGGAACGATATTAACATAAAAAAAATTCACAGTTTTCAGGCAGCAATGTATTCTCTTCTTGGCTAGAGTGGGGGTGCCAAGGATTTGTTAGATTAGACTCAACCTTGCAAATTATTCACAATTTTCCATTTTTTCAATCATGAAGTAGAAGACCAACTGATGATATCTGGAATACACAGTTCCACAGATGGAGCAGTTCATACTGGTATGCTCTGATAAGACACATCAAGCTGTAGTAAGAACTATGCATGTAACAAGTAGGGAGCATGCTTAAAATAATAACACTGGTGATACAATTTTTTTTTCCTTTTGTCTACAAATCCAATAAAAAGACTAAAAACAACAGTATGTTTAAGCTTCTGACAAGTATTGTCTGCGTAGCCAAAGCCTGATATATCTTATTCCTCAGTGCCATAGAGCTCCATTGTTGTTCAAATACACGTCCTGATCCTGTTAATACTAGCGTGTATTAATCCTAAGCCATAAATTATACTATTTACTCCTGTTTAAATGACATTCACTAAAACAACAGCTGCTTTTGGATAATTCTGAGCCTTTAAAAACTTTCAAAATATATATTTTTGACCAGTTTTCAAAGGTTTATGTTGTTACTAGAGCCAAATGGGGACTGATTGCCACAGTCAAGCTGGGGAAGTATGATCATTGTGGTTGTGGTCTTTTCATGGGATTTGTTGACAATAAGAAAAATACAAAATAATGACCGCTTCATCCTTGAAGGAGGATTGGAACTGGACATTTTGTTTTCTTCGATCTTTGCTCACAGGGGGATGGATCATACATCGACAGGTCTGTTAATGGGCCATGGCGATGGTTGGTGGATGGTTCAAGGTACAGCAGAGGGTTTAAAAGGAGGAAAAACTGCAGTAATGTGTAAGATAAAGCATCAAACTTTTACTCAAGTCAAATATCTTTGTATAGCCCAGCATCGCATTTAATGTCTCACAGGGATTTACAGGCTCAAGACAGCTGCAAGGAATAACTCCTCAAACAACCTTAGTACATAAGGAAAAAAGGAACCTCAGGAGAGTCTGATAGATTCCTCCTCCTTGGACAGTGGGGTGTGCAACAGCTGCTGTAGGTGGAAACATGGATATTGAAAGCAAACAGGAAATTGTAACAGTAAAACAGAAGAAACACAATGTGCAACATTTGGATTATAATTAAACAATGTGAGCATAAATCTCTAATCAGATATAAGAAGTCCAATTAAATAAGTCTAAGGAAAGGGTCCAGTAAAGTGAGTCCAATGAAGTCCATGACAGAACCAATATCAGTTATCTAAATTGTCCAAGGTGCCAGCTAGGTGGGGTCATTGGGCAGTTTGGAGTAGCAGCAAGATTGTGTAAAAGATTGGGAAGCCTCAGCTCTTCCAAACACTCTGGATAGCTTTTTTTTGGTGCTACAGGACACAGGAATGTTAGCTTGATGGATCTCAATAGAGGTTCTTTTAAAACATTTAAAACATTGTTTTTATCTTCAGTATTATGTGGCATTGTATCGTCGAGTTCTGTCTATCCATCTTGGTATGACGATATGTGCATTGTTGCCATGTGTGTTCGAGAAAGTGGGTGAAGATATGTCAAAACGTATTGATGTTGGAGTGAATTGCACATCAATGGATGGGCCTTTGTGTCACTGTTTCAAATTCAAAGCTCGCTTAAAAATCTCCTTTCTGAAATCCCATTCCGCACGGATGAGCGATGGACTCCGGTATCTAAGCTGAAAACTAATCTGAGCGTTGAAACTCCCTCCTTTTTCACTGTTCTGATGCTTTTGCCTTACAAATGGCCCTAACCAGATGCAAACATGTAAATTGCCAACCAAGGAGATGGAGCGTCCACTTAGGGCTAAATGGCACAGACAGCACAAACTGTCAAAGGTAAAATGGAACTGGGCTGAGATCACAGTGAGCAATCGGTAATCAAAAATGGAGGGGAAATGCATTCCGGTCGGTGGATGGAAGGATTGGGAAGAGGCTGAGGAAGAGATCTGAGTCAGACATACACTAGTTTCCTGAGCGGAAAGGGTAATCATTTACCAGTTCTTCTCTCTCCATCCGTCTTACTCTTTAGTTTTTTTGTCTATATAATCACTCCTTCATCTCCTTATCTCCTCTATCACTGCTTGTCATTGTTTTCCCTGCTACAAGCTGTTTTCTGTTGGATGCACCATATAACACATTCTTCATGCATTTTGTCTTTGCAGGGTTGACTGCATTTATTTAAGAACACCCCGCAAAAAGCTTTGGTAACAATGTGGCATAGCCATAAAATGTCCAACATTACACAGTTGCTTTTTATGCAGTCAGCCAGCTCTAGAAGGGCTATTAGAGGTTTGTGCTGGAGACAAAGAAAGAGCACATGAAAATGGTGGACAGCAACAGATGTGTGTGTGTGAGTGAGTGTGTGAGAGAGAGAGAGAAAGAGCTCTGTAAATGCACCAGCTCGGCGTTGTTAAGCACCACACAGGCAAACGTAAGCTTGTTTACCCGCTGAGACCTCCATTGCCAGAGAGCGATGCATTCTGTTGGAGCGGCTGTTTGCATTGTGTTGCTTGCAGTGGGCTGGGTTTACAGTGCATCCTCTACGCCACGCCGTCTTAAAGTGTTAACGGAACAGAACCTGTGGAGCACTGCCCTATTCTCACTCATTGTTACTGAGGGAAAAAAGGGCATGTTTTGGGAAGGGAACGAGGTGTGGACCAGTGTACTGTATGCTCACACCCGAACAGCATGCCATCTCAGGGAGCTGAGAACAGAGCGTGAGCAGTGTGCGTAAGAGAGCCGAGGTGTTACTGGCATGTGAGTTTGCCCTTGTGTTTGCTTCCTTGGCTATGCCTGTGATTATGAGTGTGTGTGTATGTGCACATGTCTGAGCACACATAGAGCCCCATCTATTGAGCACTCTGTGTTATGTAGCGATTGGAAGAGATGAGTCACCCTCAGACAACACCTACTAACCATATCTTTCTCTCTCTCTCTTTCTCTCTCTCTCTCATGCACACACACGCACGTTCAATGATGATGAGAGACATGACATTAGCAAGTTTCAGCGTTGCTCATATATTCACTTTTAGAGAAAAAAGACTCATTCCAGCCTCTTTACTCTAGCAATCTTCTCTCAGATTTATTTTTATTGATTCATGTTCTCTCTGAGATGGAAGGTTTTCTCACAAGTATGGAGGAGCAGGGTTTGTGGGTTGAATCTGATGTTAAGCGCGAAAAAACCTTGACATGTCAAACTTGCGTTGGGTTTGTGTGGCGATTGCCATTTTAGATTCCAGGTTGGCAAAGTGCCTGGATCCACTAAACTCAGAGGCTTACAAATATCTTACCGAATCTTTAACTTTTACTTGCTTTTATTAACAAGGACAAAAATGCAAAACATTTAGGTAATTTAAAGAATCTTGGTAGAATTTAAGATGAATCTTTGATATTGTCTAGTTAATATGACTTTAGTTATCCTCTGACTTTTCCTGTAGTGCCACCAGCAGGCAGACGTTTTGGGGTTTTAGTGAAATGGCACGACCACTTTTAAATGGATATGGCACAGATATCGAGTGTGCTAGGACAATGGAACACATTAATGTATCCTCTGAATGTTCCTGTTGCGCCACCAGCAGGTCAAAGACTTCACTTATTTAGTAAAGTATCTCAACATCTGCTCTATGGATTGGCAGATATTGTTGTACAGACATTCATGGTTCCCAAATGAGCCTAAAGACTTTGGTGATCTCCCAACCTTTTCTCTAGCGCCACCACAAGGTTGATATTTGTGGTTTTAAGTGAAGTCAGCCTGTGGTCAGATTGGGTAGCTCCCAGTAGCTGACGTGTTTAACTGTGAGTGTGAAAGGAGGCATCATGCTCAGCAAGTCTTTCCTGGATAAAAGCTAAAGAAAAAACGAGATTAGAGTCGTTCCAGTGTCTCTGCCCTATATTAAAAAGCAATCTTTTCCCTGATTTCACATTTGTTCGTATTGATTCATTCTGTCCGAACCAGACTTGAGCATTCTCGTATCTTTGTTCCAGTTGTAGAGGGAGGCTTGCCTACAGTGAATTATGAGCTTGTACTCTGTTTGCAAGGTTGAGCAGTGCACTAGGCTCATTTATTTGATAGTCACGCTTTAAACATCTCCACAGAACATCGATTGCAATAACTTCTGTGTAGGAATTTGAATAGCCTAAACCTAAATACACCATTTATAATCTGAGGCTCTACAGAAATTAATGCTGATGAAACAATGCCCCGTTGATGTTTGAGGAGATAGATACAGCATGGCTGGCATGTTGGAGCCTCAAATGACGGTGCTCATCTTGAGGGGCTTCATCTTTTATGCCGAGCGAGGCTCCTCATCAGCTGAAAATGTTTGTTGATTTGATGGATGTGTACTTGATTCCAAGTGATTTGATTACTCTTTTCACGGTGGGCCGTGTTCGCCTTCTCTATTGAATATTCGCCGGGTGAGGTGCTGATTACAAGCAGGAACGTATCTCAGAGCTGTGAGCTGAGTGACAGCCACAAGGTACCACTGAAACATGGGCGACCTGCATTAATGGTGCATGACCGTTTTTCGGACTGTTGTCAAGTCGGGAGGTTATTCTGTCCCACCGCTGTCCTGTCTCTCTCTGTTATCCAGTGGTGTATGTGCATGCCATAGTGGGTTTGATTTGCGCACTCACAGCGTTCACGCGGCCACTCAAGGATGATAAAATACAGTGCTGGATGGGAGCTGGGAGCCGGGAGCCCGCAGGCTGTTCACTAGAGGATTTTAATTTTGTTTTTCTCTCACTCCCTTTCTCTTCCTTCTCTCCCACAATGTTTGCGCATTCTTGCGTGCACCAATGTGATTACAACAGGGAAAGGAGCACATTTGCGAGGACATATGTTACAGATTGGCTTACAGATTCAGCATCAATTTGCCAGCCTCAATTAAAAGCAAAATGCGTTAAATTCTGTGAATATCAGGGAATTATTTGCATGTAGGTTTAACAGGTTATGCAGTTCATCATCATAACCAATCATCAGGCTAAAACATGACACTGAGCCTGTAAGTCCTCTCAGATCAACAGTGTATTTGTCCCATTTTATTTTGCAGGCCTGATAACCTTGCACCCACTGTGCCTGTGCTCTGAGATTATGGATCGAGTTTAATTGACTCTAGTAATCTGATTTTGGCATGGGGAAGGAGAATCCTGGATTAAAGTAGTAACTACAACACAAACAGGGGATCAGGGGCCTGTTTAGCTGCCGAGGTTAGGGGACAATGGAGTCATGTTTAGATGTAACATGTCATTGCTAATCCAGAATAGGCTAAACTAAACTGCCCTGTATGGTAATATTGTTGTCTCTCTGTAATGAATTGGCCTGTCAGAGGGCCGGTCACATTGTCCTGCCACACAGACACTGTAATAAAGTGGCCAATTTGCTGTGATGTAATACGATGGCAGTAATGATAATAACTAGAGTGGAGGAATCACATTTGAAGCTGGCTTCTCCTGTCTCTAGGAGACAGATATCCTGATATTGGCTTCTGCATGGAACAGTACAACAGGGAAGAGCAGTTTAGAGCACGCTGCAAGCTACGCCAATAGCCTATCAGTCATCATGACAGCCGGGTCAGCAAAGGAATTGCAACTTTACAGTCTGTATCTGTTGAACAGCCCTGTGATATCTATAATGAGCAAGCGTCAATCTAAAACTCCAAAGTAGCAGACTTTGAGAGACACAAATATAAGAAAATCTGCACATGCTTTAAAGAAAATCATAAATAGGTGGATCATAACAACAGTGGTAAAAAGCTACAGTACTCATAGTACAGTTTTCAATATATGTATTGTGCGTTCACCCCACTTGAGCCTTCTCTTCTGAACGTGCTGCAGCAGTTTACCCCACATCACCCCAGGAGCATAACCACAGCTTCTAGGAGCAATATGAACAATTTGTTCAGGGCACCCTGTAGTTTGCCTTGCCATTTTTATTAGGGCCTATCCATCTGCTGAAAGGGACAATCCCCCTTCATCCTTCTCCTTTTTTTTCTCCTTTTATTCTCTCCCCCAGCTTTGCCTGCTGTACGGTCTTTTTTTAACCTTTATGTGTCCAGGGGAAGCTTCTTGCTGAGCGTGCATGCTGTATTCCAGCTTTGCCCTTCTTTGCTTTCAGACTATGCTGCTGTGTATGCTGTCCCATAAAATTGCAGCTCCACTACTGTTGGCCTCTGAGCAGCTGTTCAGCGCCTTGCACAAGGGTACCTCTGTAGTAGCTGTTGAAGATGAGTTGTTACTCATTCACTTTCAGCCAGTCTGGTTCTCCCTGCCAGCCAGCTTATTCTCAAACCTTTAGGCTACTGCTGCCCTTCTTTGGCTGGTCTGTTCCACCAGCACTCTGCTTGAACTGTCTCTTAGTCTGATGAAATTGTCTTGGATAATGTTTGTGGTACTCCTGATTCTTTGTACCAGGGTTACAACGAACAATTTAATGTCAGAAAATGGTGAAAAATGGTTGTACAACCTTCCTAATACCCAAGGTGACATCTTCAATTTGTTTTTTTTTTTGTCCAATCAAAAGCACAAAATGCAAATATATTAAATTTGCAGTGATATAACAGAAAAAGTTGCAAATAATCTTATTGGAGAAGCTTGGTGATTTTGCTTAAAATCTGACAGTTTTATTGATTATACAAATAGTTGCAGATTTTCTGTCTTTTTTTCTGCTGTATTGCATATACATTTGTCTGTTAGGTTTTGATAGTGGTTACCAACCCAACATGTTACATTAGTGTCACATCACAAAATGCTAGATTGTTTTGTCTTTTTATGGGTGTTACATCTTTCAAAAGAATGAGCCTGCTTTTAAATAATTTTGAAAATAGTTGAGCTAACTGAAAATAGCAGGGATTGAGTCATCAATGAAAGTGTTAATATCTCCTACAGCAGTAAATCCAGACCTCAGCAGGCCCTGTGTGTTGATGCCTTGTCCTGCTGTGCAGATATGAAGACCTTTCCTGCTCCTGCAGCTTTAGTCACACCTGACTTTTAGCTCCGCTATTGACAGCTAAGCTAGGATGGGTAGTCTGTCGTGGTTACGTTGTATGCTGGCGAAAGTACATCCTGCAGTTAGCAGAGCTTTTAGGCTTTTAATAAACTCAAAATGTGTTTCAAGTATGTAGCACACATAGTGAAAAAAAATCCTTAATTAAGTACTGTATACTCAAAAATGCCAACATGCATACCTAATTGCATGATTTTTGGCTGTGGTAATAATGGACACCAGTGTCTCCCAATGCAATGTTTGACAGAAATAGATGAGCCACTAGAAACAGCGAAGAGTAAAAATAGCATGTGCAGTGCTGTAAATAAATCCAAAATAAAATAAAGAAATATTATAAATTGTTAAAAATGTTAATCTTTTCTAATTGGCAATAACATTCAAACTTGGTGCTCAGTTGATGACTGTCTTACTTAAAATGAATATACTACTTTCTAGTACTATTGGAGAAGTAACTGAGTTAGATTGACTAATATCATTGCCAGAAGATGATTTGGGTATTTATATAAGGCACTGAGGCACACGTATGGTTTTGTGAGTAAACATTGCCAAGATGCATCACGTCTGGATTTTGAGAAAAGCAGCTCAGCACACAGATGTTGGCTGGTGAGAAATGGTTAAAGACTCTGGAGGCGAAAGGCTGACATTCTCAGCCAACATTATAAGCCCAGTGATGATGATAATATGTCTCATGAGAACATTTGACTTCGTCCCTCACACCTAAAGCCATTTAACTATAGCTGCCGTCACTCACCATCATGGCATCAGGCTGAACTGCTCAATATGTCTGAGCAGGATTTGTTTTTTACTGATGCAATAACTGATTTCCACGGACACGTTTTCTCTTTGACCTTTAGTTAAGTTGATGTTTTTGCGGGGTTATTTTTCACGATCTAAACTCTTATGATGTGTTATTTGCTCTTTAAGTATATAAGGCAGCATAGTGATTTCTACCCCTTCATTTCTTGCTGATGCTTCAGGTCATGGGTTTCTTTTTTTACAGCAAAATCAATTCATTGAGCTGTAATTAACACCAGTTCTCATTGTCCTTCCATGACATCGCTCCGAGGAAAAAACAAACTCAACAATTCCCCATAAATTTGAAACTGTGTGTAGCTGTTTTTTGGAATTTTGTCATGTAGTGTTATCCTCTGACTGTTCTTTCTTTCTGTCTCTTCATTTTTTTCCTGTTATCTCCCAAATGATAGTACCTTTTATTGCCAAGGTTTAATTACAGTCCTCTCTCCAGCTCTTCCCCCATCCTTCCCTCTTGTCAGTTTTGATTTTCTGGCCAGGCTACAAGCTGCAGTCATAAATGTTTGTATTTTTAAATGTCAATGATTCTAGTGAATTTCTTCCACCCCTTCTAAAAGTTAGGCAAAAGTTCTTCAGAGATAGTTTGGTTAGTATCAAGGCTTCTCTTGAAGTTCCCCTCAGTTCTACCGTCTGTTTTAGTGTTTTTCAGAATCAGAATCAGAAGGAGATTTATTGCCAAGTAGTATTTACATGTATGAGGAATTTCCTTTGGTTCTAAAGTGCTACATGCAGGCAAACATACAGTTGACATAAATAAATGTAAAAATCTATAATATGGAATAAACAAAGTTATATAAGAATAATAAAAAGCACAGCTATTTGCAGAGAAAGAACAACATGACAGATATCTACATGTGTATTATTCCGGGTTTGTGTTGTGCAGACTTATTGTAACGCGAGAGGATATAGTGTACTTAATTTACTACTACTAATTTACTTATATTTGACAAAATATCAAAATATACAGTAACAACAATTAACAACAAATATGTGCAAATGCCAGGTTTTTGCATGATATGAAATGAAATGAAATAATATTTACACATGCTGAGACATTTGCATTATTTGAAAGCAGCAAGTGTCAGTGGGGTACCCAGGCTTTGTTAATGAGGCTAGCTGCAGATGGGAAGAAGCTGTTTTTGTGGCGAAAGCTTTTGGTGCTGATGGACCGCAGCCTACTGCCAGAGGGGAGAGTGAAACAGATTGGGTCCAGGGTGGGAGGGGTCAGCTGCAATCTTTCCTGCTCGCCTCAGAGTCCTGGAGGCGTACAGGTCCTGAAGAGAAGGAAGATTGCAGCCAATCACCTTTTCTGCAGAGCGAATGATACGCTGCAGCCTGCCCTTGTCCCTGGCGGTGGCAGCAGCGTACCAGATGGTGATGGAGGAGGTGAGGATGGACTGGCCTGGATGATGGCGGTGTAGAAGTGCACTATCATTGTCTTTGGCAGGCTGAAGTTTTTCAACTGCCGCAGGAAGTACATCCTCAGCTTAATGTTTTGGTTTTACAGTCCCCAACTTTACTGATTTGATTCAGTCACATTACTGCCACCAGACTTGTTTACAGAAGTAGCAGCTGCAAAAACACTCGGATAAACCCCACAGTTAATATTTCACAATCAAAGTTAGCAAATAAGTATTGAAGAAAGTGAAGCATTTAGCATCTAAAGAGCCAGATGTTTCCTTCAGGTATTATTGTGGAGCAAATCAGCCCTAAAAGATGAGTGAATGTTGGAGGTACATTCATCAGGTGGACACAGGCACAAATCCAAAAAAGCACATACCCAGGTGAGGGCTCCCTGGGACCTTGTTGGTGCCATTCAGTGTGAGTTAGCATTTTCGCCTGATGTCTGTGCCAATTTGTGGGTGTTTTACTTTCTTCCTAAACTCCAAAGATAGCACATTTGCAGTGGTCATGGTGACAGATTTACCCCTCAAAATCAGACAAAGTAGACAAAAGCAACTTCTAATTTCTGACCGATTAACTGTTGATTGTGCCTGATGAAATTACAATTGTCGCTAACAGACTAGACCAGCTATTTAAGCTAATTTCATGAGTTGGTTTACACTGCTGTCACTAGCTGACATTTTTAATGTTTCCACCAAAATGTTTTAAAAAAAGAACCCTAAAATTTTGCATCTTACGTCTGAACACTGTGTTTAATCCATTCCTTAGATATTCCTTTGCGCATGTGCTTTTTGTTTTGGAGAAACCAAAAAACCAAACACCACCCTCCAAACTGAACTATATATATAGATGTGTGTGTGTGTGTGTGTGTGTGTGTGTGTGTGTGTGTGTGTATA